>JAOXYA010069570.1:0-11633 GCA_028565675.1 Sorex palustris
CTCGGTCCATGAACAATAACGAATCTTGCAAGATTCTTAAAAAATCCCCATTCATGTCAAGATTCAAACACAAAAGCTACCCACAGCAACAGGCTTTTTCCTGCCTTTTCTCCAGTTTTCAATTCTGTAAAAGATTAAATTGCACTAAATATCCTATAAAGTCATGTGAATTCTCAAGCCACAATAGTAATCTTGTGTCAGGAAAGGAGAAAGTGACAGCTGCTTGATGTGTTAGTGTCTTACTAGCCTCTGGGCACCTTAGAAACCGAGGGAAGGTGTGTTCATGGTGGCAATATGCATTTCCAGAGACTCAAGGAAAAATGTGATTGCACTCAAACTAAATCTATTTGTCTTGAGTGATTGAGAAAGCAATTTAATATGATTCTAATACTGATCCTAATAAGGATGTAGGAAGAGAAGACATTTGTACTGGGATCCTTATCAAGTGACTCATTCCTTCATTACCAAATGGAATTAGAAAAGCAACAATTTCAGGATCCATAAAACACATCACGAAAAACACAGGCATAACAGCACATGATACTTATCTCAAAGTTTTCAAGTATTTGAGCCTATTGAAAAGGGAAATAAATAAAATAGGACTACATCAAACTAAAACGTTTCTATACTGTGAGTGAAGTGACAGTTACAATCAGGACATCCTGGTAAGTGAAAGAAAATGTTCACATGTCACACATCTGACAAAAGGTTAATATTTAAGTGTATATAGCATTCATAAAGCTCAACAACAACCACAGTGAAAACAAACAGCCCCATCAGAAAAATGAGAATCGCTGAACAGACACCCAGAGAAGACACAGGTAGTCAATAGGAATATGAAAACTGTTCACCATCAATAATAATCAGGGAAATGCAAAATCAAAGCAAAAATAAGTTATCATCTCACACTACTAAAAACCATCTATGTAGCACTGTAGCACTGTCCTCCTATTGTTCATCAATTTGCTCAAGCGGGCACCAGTTAACGTCTCACAACAAATTGTGAGACTTGTTACTGTTTTTTGGCATATTGAATACGTCATGGGGAGCTTGCCAGGCTTTGGAGTGCAGGCAAAATACTCTCAGTACGTTGCCGGGCTCTCCGAGATATCTATTTATCTATCTATCTATCTATCTATCTATCTATAATAATATATATAAAGGCCTATATCTACAGATGCTGGTGGGAATGTAGTGAAAAAGAAACCATAATTCAATGCAGGTGGAACAATTATATGACTCTGTGTCCATGAAAATAGCACAGAGGCGTCTTAAATCTCTCTCTCTCTCTCTCTCTCTCTCTCTCTCTCTCTCTTTCTCTCTCTTTCTCTCTGTGTCTTTCCTTGTGTTTTTCTAAATTTCTTTAAATATTTTGCTTCCCTAATGTTTTAAAGACAAAAGAAATAAAGATAGAATTTCCATATGACCCCAAAATTTCATTCTTTGCTATCTATACCAAATGCATAAAGACATTTATTTTAACAATATATACACATATTTGTTTATTGTAGCACTGTTTACAGTAGCAAAGATCTGGATACAGCTAAAGTATCAAACAACTGAGGAGTAAACAAAGAAATTGAGCTATCAACATATAAAATGGAAAATTACTCTTCCATGAGAAAAGATAATCTTAAATTTTAATTGAATGTGAATGTAACAAGAGGACACCATACAAAGTGAAGTGAATTAAAAGGAGAAAAAAAACAGGCTCTGTGATATTACTGATAAGTGGCATATAAAAAAAATCCAGGGATTCACTATGTCAATGAAAGCAAACTGTAAAATACTGCCAGTAATACTAAGGCTACCAGCTAGAGGTAGGGGGCACATGAAAAATGAAAGTAAGGACAGTGACAGAAAAATAGGCGCTCTCTTTGTGAACATTGTCATACTGAAAGCCTAAGCCATTAATGTTAGTATCAGTTCTATTATTGGTGCTATTATCAATTAAGATTCTTTAATAAGCATTTTTATTTTTTAAAAATTAACATTTTACATAAGCCTTTTTCCCCTATTTTTAAATGGAACAAATAGTCCTTCCTTGTAAAGATTAAACATAACATGTATAGAAAAATTGATTACATAGCACATGATACATTATTTTTAAGGAATGTTATTTTTCTATTTCATTGCCTTATTTACTTTCCACATCCTTATAGTTTTCCTGCCAAAAATTCCACTCCTACTTGATTAAAAACTTTAACCAAGGAGTCCATTAAGAGTGTATATTTGATATTGATTCAGCTACAGAGATATTGCCAGGAATGCCTGTGGTTGAAAGCGAGGCACCAGCACTTTAAAGGCCCCTTCTAAGTTCTGCAGTGATGTGAGTACTCACAATGATAGGTGATCTTCTCTCAATCAGGCATTCTGGTTTGTAGAGCAGAATAGAGAAACACTCATGAGAAAACAATGGAACTATAAGCAGAATATTTTTGCTTGCTTTTAAATTTTTTGTGCTTGCTTTGGGGGGTGGGTGGGCAGCATACTAATATATGCTCAGGGCTTACTCCTGGCTCTTTGATCAGGGATCACTTCCGTTGGGCTTAGGAGAGCATACGGGGTGCTCGGGATCAAATCCATATTGGCCGTGTGCAGGCAATCACTCTACCTTCTATGACCTTAATTGAATTGAAAGAAAATGCAGAAAGTTTAATATTCCTAGGACATAACGTGCCAGAAAAGGAATAGGAGGAAATGACATTCGATTAGTAAACATGGGTCAGATTATAGAAGTTCTTAACCAGTGGTGAGTCATCTGAAGATATAAGCTCTAGAGTGACCTGCTCAGATCATCAGCAAGATCGTTCTGTTAGTGGTGCAAAGAGAAATTGAAGGAAGGAGAGGTTTTGCGATCAGTCGGTATCTTACTTCAGATATTTACTGAAAAATGACGGGCTGTGGTGATAGCACAGTGGGCAGGGTGTATGCCTTACATGTGTGTGAGTGGGGTCGGCCCTCTCGGAGAGTCCGGCAAGCTATCAAGAGTATCCCAACTGCAAGGCAAAGCCTAGCAAGCTCCCCATGGCATATTCGATATGCCAAAAACAGTAACAACAAGTCTCACAATAGAGAGGTTACTGGTGCCCCCTTGAACAAATCAATGAAGCATGGAAGGACAGTGCTACAGTGCTACTGAAAAATGATAAGGCCCTGAACTAAGGTAACTGCACAAAGCAATAGGTGGTTTGCTATACATTTGGGCAGACTTGATATAGACTTGAAATGCACCACCTGAATATCAAAAGCAAAATTGAAGTAGCTTTTGGTAATTAGAATTCCAGCCTGACCCATAGATCAAGGTGAACTTTGAGATCCCAGATGCCCTCACTTCTGTGACATTCTTACAGACATATCTTGACATAAAGAAGTCAATTTGTCTAAAAAAATCCTGGGGTTTTGTGCCTTAAGTTATATTTTTGACCAGTTAGTACCCCAATTAATTTTAAACTGAATGGAATAATGATCTCATCTGATAAATCTCTAAGACCACAGTAAGGGCTGCTCAAATGTTTTAAATATGTATCAGAAAAATTATTCAAGCTCCCAAATGGGAGGTACTGCAGGCTCCGGCCCCATTCTGGTGATTCTGCAGACCACCCTGGTGGGTCACCTCTCGGGCCTATAATGCCATGCTTAATGGTAGTTGGGTGAGTGAAGGGGGCTCTAGGAGTGCTTCTGGTAATGCTTGGGCAGCATGTGGTACCAGGGACCAAGCCCATCAAACTGGGTCTTCTGCATGCAAGGCAAACTCTTGAACCCCTGTATGATAGATATCTCTCTGGCTTCTAAATATGTGTTAGTTTTCACTTCACTGAACTGATCTATTTAATGTCTACTCCATTTTATGCAGGACATAGATTAAATTACTTTTAAAGGCCTTGACCTCAGGAATATCTCCTGCTGAATGTGAGTTATGGATAATTAATTGGATAATTTATTAACCACTTTATGATATTTTCATCCTCTAATTGGTTATCTATTCTATATCACTGGATCATCTTATCCCTACTTGTTGATTTCCAGAAGATAAATTTTAACGCAGAGATTAATTCAAACTATTGTCTCCCATTTTATTATATACTCATGTCTTTGAAAGGGATCCACCTCATCTGAGCCTGTTTGTCTTGAAGATTTTTTTACAATTTATATGCAAGTGATTCAGTAATCCTCATTTTATAGGATTCTGCTTGGTAAAAAGCAAACTGCTGAGGGTGATTCAGTATAGTGAAAAGGAATCGGGGCTTTATTCATTTATTAAAGAGTTGTGATTTACAAAATTATTCACAGTTGAGTTTTAGGCATATAATATTTGAACAACAATCCCACTACAAGTGTTGATGTCCCACCAACAAAATTCCCATATCCCCTCCCCCCACAACCGCACTCAATCTGACTGTCAATTTTATAGATGCATTTTAAAGTTCTAGTGGTTGCAGCTTATATTTTGTCTTTTCAATTTTGTTTAGAGTGTGTCTTAGATATATGCCTATACCACTTACCCGTACCACTGATATAATTGAAATCCTCGTGCCTGTCCACCAATCACTTCCCATTCTCTCTTGCCACCCTTGATGTCTTTCTTTATCTGTCCTTCTCTCTAAATACTGGGGTCAAAGGTAGTCTAGGCATCCACCTTACTACAATACATTTCCTCACCAGTAGTCAATATACCACAAATAAGTAGGGTCATCCTGTGTTTGTCTTTCTTCTTTTGACTTACTTCACTTAGAATATCTTCCATTTTCAATCAGGTTGCATCAAATTGTATGATTTCATCGTTACTTGCTGCTGTACAATAAGGAATGGGGGCTGTAGATGTGGTTGTGCTCTAGAATATCAAGGCAGCTTTAGGAAAGCTCTTTCCCCTTTTAGGGGATGAGTGTTTTTTTCTGCAAAGTGAAAGTATTAGGCAGAATGTTGAAATTATTGTCTTGACTATGTAATGCATGTCAAAATGAATCAGACAAAACCTTTCTCCATTATAGTATCCTTAGGTTGATCAGAATTGGTGGGATGGAGGCAAGGCACATTTAGAGGTTCTGGGATCTTCCATAGAATGAGACAAAAAGATAAATAGTTCCAGAGGTTTGCGGTGGGGATGTGCTGGTTCAATAGGTAAAGTATCAAATTGAAAGGGTATACCCTAGGAGAGCAGGTGGTCATATACAGAGTCAGATGGCACAGGGGATGGGGGACCTGCGGTCACAGCAGGCAAGCAGCTGAAGGCAGAGAGGAATCCAAGAGCATGTAATGCACAGAAGTCAGAATCATGGATGTCTGTCAGGGACTAGCAGGGGCCTGGCTAGCTTCCTGGGTTCATGGGCAGGGCAGAAATAAAAAGGTTAAGAGGGTGGGGGATGGAGAAGGGCATGATGCATTCCAGAATTAGAAAGGCTGACATATTGGGCAGGTCTCCAACAGAATTATCCAGGCACAGAGAAGCAGGACAGAAGGTGACTTCCCATAACTGGGCCAGCAGGTGGAGGCTGAGTTGAGAGCCCAGATATAAGAACTGGGACAAAAACTCAGGACTAGACTAGTCAGAGGAAGGTTAACATTGTTAAGCTCATGTTTTGGATATTGAGCTTTGAACTGTATTTCACACAGTGATGCCCTCCATGCTTCAGCTGTGTGCCTTCTAAACTCACCTCCTCCACTTCATTCATCCTACCTGTCTTCATTGATTTCACTAAGAATGTACTGAGTTTAAAGTATGAAGGAATAAGGTATAACTTATGGAAGGAGAGCCAGAGATATAAAACTCCAAAATCTCAACATGATATATGCAGCAGGGAGACCTTTAAAAAAAACCAGAGGGATAAAGATAGAGAAAAAAAATAGTCCTGAGTGAAGACAGGATTCCAGAGGAAGCTCACTTAAATAAAGTCCTGTGGGGCCAATGGCAAGTTTTCACGTGGGAGGGTGGGACCACAGAAGATGGGCAGAGAGAAATTTGTCCATGTGTACATATGGATTTAAGCAAGAAATGGACCTGTTCTGGGATTAAGAGACTAAATGTGATAATAACTAAGTCAGTGAGACAATTGTCAAGGATCAGTGAGGGAAGTAAGGACTTCTGAGAAAACAGATGGCACCAGAGTTGGTTATAAGTAAGATCACACTCAGTAGAAGAAGGGATGATGAATATAAAGAAATGGGCAACCGTGAGACAGAGACTGAGGCAATGAACTAATTAATGGGGGTTAATCCAAGACTGTGAGACAAGAGATGAGAAGGAACAATTCATAAAGAACACCCTGATACGGTCATAACAACAGAAGGGAGCCAGGGGTAGGCAAATAGGAAACCAGGGCTTCGTCTTACCCTACATCACCTGTCAAGGCTCTTTACTATATTCCTGGTCTCCCTGTCAACTTTATTATTTTTTTGTAATATTTAACTAGTTTGTTGTCTATCTCCACCAACTACTCTGAAGCTATCTAAGAGCAAAGGATTTTTTATATTTAAGATCACTGTCACTGTCACTGTCCTCCCGTTGTTCATCGATTTGCTCGAGTGGGCCCAATAACGTTTCCATCATGAGACTTGTTGTTACTGTGTTTGGCATATCGAATACGTCACGGGTAGTGCTAACAAAATATTTTGTCATTGAAGATCATGTTTTAAGGCTGGATATGTAGTACAACAGTGAGACTAATGCTTTGATCCCTGGCATAGGGTCCCCTGAGCACTGAGACGAAGGATCCATGAGCACAGATTTAGGAGTAAGCCCTGAGCCAGGCATGGACCCAAACAAATAAAAAGCGTTTGAGGGCCAGAGAGATGGAACATCAGGAAGGTGTTCCTGGCTTCCATTCCTGTAGTTTACCAAGCTTCCCCAGGAATGATGCCTCAGTACCCTGAACAAATTTAGATCATCACTATGTTATTTAGTAAACTGTTTATTTTTCCATGCTTTCATCACGCTATTTGTTATTTTGTTCCTAAATGAATTTATGAGCATATTTTTTAGCACTTTCTAATTTTAGGGCATTGGGTTTTGGGGCATTCAAAACTAAATCAGGAGTTCACAGCCTGGTCAGAGGGATATGAATTATGTCATAAAGAAAACATTTACACATTCCATTTCTAATTGTATGTGTAGTGTACATATATATGTATATGTGTGTACAGATTTTATTATGTTTCTTAAACATTTATTGACTTCCAACACTACTAATGGTGGCCTCATACAAACATCATTCCAACATCACACCATCACCAGAGTGCCCACTTGCCTCCATGAAGCTCCCCCAAACACCTTTCATTCAATCACCCTCCAAAGAACTCGGTTTAATTGACCTACTCTCTAGTTCTGTTGCCTTTGGACAGTTGTTGCTCCCCTAATGTGTATTTTTATATTCTGCATATAAGAGAGTTCTTTCTATAGCTATTCTTTTCCATCTGACTCACTTCATGGAGCATAATACTCTCTAGTTCCATCCATGTAGTAGCAAATTATATGAATATGTATTTATGTGTTACTTGATTTTATTTAAATAATTAAATGACTATGTACCAAATAGCTATTATATGTTACAACACTATGTTAGGTGATGTGACTCCATAAAAAAATAGACAAATGCAACTTTCTGCTTTTATTGAGATCATATGTTAATTGGAGAAGTACCAAACAATTGTGTTATGTATTGCAATGGAAAAGTTGGGGAAGAGGATATTAAGTTTGCCATAACAAAGGGGCTGCTTCTTCAAAAACACAATATTTAAGTTGCGTTTGGCAATGGGTGGGTGAGATGGAGACTTGAACTGAAGTGGAAAGAAGACTTTATTTGTAGGACTTGCAACAAAAAAGACACATCCAATTAAAAGACAGACAGCAGGCCATTGTGGAGGAGTGCAGTAGGGTAGTCTACAGAAATATGCAGAGACCGCATTGGGTAGAATGTGTTGAGGACTTGATTCTTCTTCTAGAGCACAAAGGATGTCTATAAAGATTGGGAAAGTAATAATAAACTTAAACATTTGGGGAATAGATCTTTCTGAAGTGGAATGAAAAAATTAAAAGAACATAAGAGATATAAAAATGTTTTAATAAAACTTCAGAATACCAAGAAATCCTCTTCCCGAGATGAAGAGATGTAGGAGAGGTAACTTTTGACATTGGCATTGAAGACATTATAATTGACCATTATGCACAGGAGTTGTGAATTATTAGGGTACTTAAGATAGAGTGTTTACTCTATGGAGTAAAAGGCATGAATGATGCACAGAAAAGAGCAAACTAATAATTTTGGCTAAAGAATTATTAAGAAGTAGATTTAAAAGTAGAGTGAGCATGAACATATTTCAGTTTTATTCTACTTGAATTTTGTGGCAGAATAAAATAATATTGAAGAATTTCAAGTCTTTAAGTGCCTACTTATTTATGTTTTCGGGGTAGTTAGTCACACAGCAAAGGGTAAGAGAAATTGTAAATAGAGATCGGAAAAAATGTCAAGAGTTAGCCATGAAACTCAAAGGACGTAGCTGGAAATAATAAATGGTTCTTATGGAAAAAGATGTTTTGGAGTTAAAATGAATAGGATTGGGCAATGAATGGGCTTCCTGGGAAAATGGTAGAACTTTGAGACTTCATAGCATTTTCCATACATATTTTTTCTTGCTGTTGAGTAAAAATCTTTGAGTAGTTGATATATCCCTTGTCTTAGGATGCAGAGAGGTAATCAAATAATATCTTGACCACATA
Source organism: Sorex palustris (assembly GCA_028565675.1). NCBI lineage: Eukaryota > Metazoa > Chordata > Mammalia > Eulipotyphla > Soricidae > Sorex > Sorex palustris. The sequence goes on from JAOXYA010069570.1 coordinate 8,714, forward strand.
CCATAGAAGCTGTAGCATACTGTTGCTGGTTTTGGGTATTTCCCAAATGGACAGGGTTTAAATGTTAACCTACTAATAAATATCTGAATGTTCTATTAGCAATCAATTCAGCCATCTGTTCCTACCAAGAGAGAGTAGCTCTCAGAAAATGAATCTGAGAATGGTGAAATACTGAATCATTTTTCAAAAAGTCATACCGAGAACAATCTTCTATATCACTTCATGCCAGAGGAAGAATAAATGGAGAGAAAATAATTCATTATTTTCTCATAAATGTATGCTAAGATAATACATAATATATAATGATTCTACAAATTTATATTGCCAACTTTTCTTTTAAGTAAAAGCATAATCTTTAAATGATTTAAAAGTGAAGGTAATGATACTAGGAGAAAAAAACCTAAAGTTCGGAATTAAAAGAAAAAAATTGAGTTTATCATTGTTATATTTAGTGATAGTCTATCCACATTATCATTCAATATCTTTTGATTATAAATAAATGAAGTCCCTGTCTTGACTGTTATAGAGTTGCCATAATCAATTGAATCAAGCATGTTACCCAAATAATATAGTAACATTAGACATAGAATTACTTGATTATAAACATTCATTGGTCAAGAGGAGAATGATTTCACATGTGACAATAAAGTTTGCTCTCAAATTTGTGAGTTTATCATTAGAATTCTAGAATAAATTGGTGATGAGACATTTTATTTCACAAAAAATGTTTCATATGTGTTATGTACAAGGCTGACTTTTATTATGCCATCTTGGAAGTCCTAGGAATAACAAGAATAGTATCTGATAATAACTTATATAATTCAATAATAAGAAGATAACCAGTATTATAAAGGGCAAAGCATGTGAATAGTTACTTAAAAACAGAAGCATAAAAATTATCAATATACACATAAAAATGCGAAATACCCTGATTTGGGAGAATAAAAATTCATACCACAAGAAAGAGACTACAAAGATACTAGAAAATCTAATATTAATACGCCAGTAAATGAAAACTGGTATAGTGCTTCCTCAAAAAACTAAAAAATGTAACTATCATGTGCTTATTTCTAAGCATTTATGTAAATTTAATTATCATATAATAATTGCAGTAATCATATAAGTTTTATCTGGGTATGTATGTGAAAAAAGTGAAAGCTAAATTTTTTTTTGGTCAAGCCAAGTGTGGCTTAAACACTAACAAAAATTATTTTATGTTACGAGTTTTTTTACAATAGTTAAGATAGGAATAAATTTGAGTACCTATCACTGTATGAACAGATCAAAAAGATGTACACACACATGCATACATGCAAACACAAAATAAAGAAAAAAGAAAAAAGGAACTTTATGTTGATGCCAAGAATTTGATGATTTAAAAGATATTCCATGTAATTCTGAAGCACACTAAAATTTAAAACTCAAATGGAAGATCCTAAGCTTGTGGTCAAATATAGATTCAAATCCTAAATTTCACCATTAGTTATGCAATGACCTTGAATTTGTCAGTTAGTAATAAGTACTCCACAGCTTTTCTGTGCATGACAGAAATTTAAGGGAGATATGATTAATGCATTTGCCCCTCTTAAAACATTTGTTTGCGATAGACTGATATAAGGTATGTACGTTTTTTTGCCTTCCTAAAGCTGCTACTTTTTATTACAACAATTTCATTAGTTTTTAAATAAAATTAATATTGATAGAAATAAGTTTCAAAGGCTCGGAAAAGAAATGATAGAGAGGAATGTCTTATCTTCTTCACACTCCAAATGCTGGGAAAACACCAGGCAAGGTTGTAATTTTCAGACTGGGAGACGGTGCCTGGGTTAGTCCATGGGCAGAAGAGGGAAGCAGTATTTGGGTTGCATTCCTGGCACCACAAGGCCTCACCAGCATTGGGGGCAGCTGGAGAAGACCTGAAGCATTGTTGGATGGTCCCTGGCACCACAGACTCAGAAGCGCTATTCTAAGTCCCAGAAAAAGACTACCAGCCAGACTGGCTACCCTCAGGGGACTGGCCTCAATCACTAAGCACCACCTGGGAGGCCTTTGCCCCAATATATATCATTATCAAAGTATTCGATTACTTATTTTAAAAGGCTATTTATTCACAGAGTATATATGTGAATTTATGAATTCAAAAAGACTATTCATTTTCGATTCCTCCGCCCCTCTTGGAGAGCCTGACAAGCTACTGAGAGTATCTCGCCCACACAGCAAAGCCTGGCAAGCTACCCGTGACATATTCAAAAGGCCAAACACAGTAACAAGTCTCACAATGGAGATGTTACTGGGCTGAGTTGAGCAAATCCATGAACAACAGGAGGACAGTGTTACAGTGCAGTGCTACAGTGCTTGAATAAAAAGAAATTAAGTTCATTATAGTGGCTGTACATTGTGGGTGTCTTTTTTCAGATATACCCAATACACACATTAAAGATAGTTGCTGTGAAGATGATTTCATTTTCTTCAAAATCTGCTACGGTTAAGAGTATAAAAATTATTTGGGATTGCCACTCCAAACAACATTGTTGTCAAACACATAGATTAGGGCATGAAGCACAGTGTAAATCCAGTAAACAGTTTTAATCTCTTAGACATGCATTCCAGAGGCATATTTATACTTACTATTATGATATTAACTAATAGAATCAGTGAAATCCTTGATGAAGCCACTATGGCAGTGAGGTCACAGAAGATTTCTATATTAAGAGTGATTTACGGGATCTCTGTTCTGCATAAGGCACAGGTAAGCCATGTGCAAATCAGAGCAGGTCCCTGTCATCCTTGAAGAAAAGCATAATGGTAGTACATTAAATAAGGAGCGATAGCACAGTGGTAGGGCAGCCAACATGGCCAACCCGAGTTCGATTCCTCCGCCCCTCTCGGAGAGCCCGGCAAGCTACCGAGAGTATCTCGC
>JAOXYA010069586.1:0-11632 GCA_028565675.1 Sorex palustris
CATCCTGGGAGGATCCTCCCAACACCCTTTATTTGGTGCTCCCTTCTCTATCTGAGCTCCCTTTTCCCCTAGCATGTTGGCTGGCCTCCAAGCCATGGAGTAAACCTCCTGGTACTAATCTCGGCTCTTCTTGAGTGTTAGTCTCCTATTTTGTTACTTTATGTTCCCCAGATGAATGCAACTTTCTGTGTCTGTCCCTCTCTTTCTGACTCATTTCGCTTAGCATGATACTTGGAAAGCGTTTCTTTGCAGTTCGAGCAACAGCAATGGGAAGTTCTCTGTTGACTATAACGCCGTGTCAGTGAAGTACGGATGTGTGAGGTGAGTGGAGGTGAATGAGGCCTGAGGGGTAGGAATTGGCATCCAGCTAGCTGTTCGGTCAGAACCCAGAAGAGTCCAGATATTGGAAACAGGTAAGTATGGAGCAATGCCGTTACTCAGACCTCCCCTCAGGTGCCCTGTGCCCTGTGGCAGAGCTTGGAGCTGACCACATCACCCCCCTTGCTCTGAATCCCCACTTGCCTGTGCCACAGGACCTGGCTGCACAAATCTCTCCCTCATGCCCCTTCCCGTCAGTGCTGGGTCGGTGGCCGGCGCGGGCGAGGGCTGAGAGGAACCGGGAGGACGCGGCCTTAGGCCTCACCACGAGGAAAGCCATGTCACCCGGTGGCTACACTCAGCCCCGAGCAATCCTCAGAGACCCCACGGGGCTGCGGGAAAGGGGCGCGATGCCAGGAGGACCCCAGGAGCGAACGGCTGAGAGACCGTGAGTGCTGGGGTGGCTCGTCCTGTTCCCCACTCTGAAGAAAATCGGCTAAGGAAATAATCAGTCGACAAGGAAAATTCCTCACAGCCAGCACCTCGACAGTTCTCCAAAAGGTTCCTGTAAACAGAGCAAAAGGACCTCGGAGGAGCCCCTCCTCCAAGACAGCAAGGCTCCCCCCTTCACTTGCCCAAGGGGCTGAGGAGGTGAGCTTGACACCAAAACTGTATATCTGACTGTATTTTTAAAAGACAAACACATGCTAGGGGGAAAGGCAGTTCCGATAGAGAAGGGAGCGCCAAATAAAGGTGTTGGGAGGATCCTCCCAGGATGGGAGAAGCATGCTGAAAGTAGACTATAGACTGGACATGATGGCCACTCGGTGCCTCTTTTGCAAACCACAGCACCTCAAAGGAAAGAGAAAACAAAGGGAATGCCCTGCCATTGAGTGATTTTTCTTTCACCCGCAACTTCAAGTATCTCGCCCAAAGGCGAGGGTGGGTCTCAAAGGTCCCTTTGACTTTATAGAAAACTGTATTCTGACTCTCGGGAAGACGTGATTTCATGTTCTGAAGAAAACAAAACCCCGCACTTTCTCTTCCTAAGGACAGGAAGGAACAGCAGAAAGCCTGGAGCAGTAGCGGCTCTGTCTTCCATCAAGCACCCAGGGGCGGCCCAGAGCCACAGCACAGCGGGCAGGGTGTGCGCTTTGCAATGTGGCAGACCCAGGTTCAATCCCCGGCACCCCAGATGGTCCCCCAAGCCCCTGAGTGATTCCTGAGTGCAAAGCCAGGAGCAATCCCTGAGCACTGCCGGGTGTGGTCCCAGAACAAAAAAACAAAACCCCCCGTGGGGCTAGAGTGATAGCACAGTGGGCAGGGGGGTACCCTGGGATAACCCAAGTCTGGTCCTGGCACTCCATGTGGTCCCCTGAGGCCACCAGGAGTGCTCCCTGAGCACTGAGCCAGGAGTCAGCCCCGAGCACTGCTGGGTGCGGCACCAAATCAAACCAAAAACTTGAAGGCTTTCCCCTGCCTGAGTCCTTCTCACTCCCGAGACCCGAGTGCAGGGGCCACTTGGGGGCAGATTCTGTCTTACCTCAGAGCATTAGGGGACTCTCCAGGGACCCTCGCAGGGGACGGGCGTAGAAGCCGTCGGGTTTCCAGAAGCAGGATGTGGGTACAACCCTATTCTACCGAGAGAAAACGGCTCTCAGTCCCGGTGACCTGCAGAGGCACCAGGCTGAGTGACAGCGAGCGGGCACCGTGTGACTGGAAGGAAGGTCAGAAGAGAGAGACAGGAGCATGGCACGCCCCCTCCCTCCGCGTGCAGGGCATGCCCCCGCCCCTCCCCCTGTGTGCAGCCCATCCCCTCCCCCCTTATTAAACAGCCCACCAGCATCCAGGTCTCAGGAGTGCGCAGGTGCCTTTTCATCCTGCCATGTCGTTAGCATAGTTGGCAGAGCACATCTACTCTTTGTTTTGTTTTTTTCTTTTCTATTTTGCTTTTTGGGGCCACACCCAACAATGCTCCAGGGGTACTACTGGCTCAGTGCTCAGGGGACCATCGGGGCACTAGGGATTGAACCCGGGTTGGCTGTTTGCCAGGCAAGCACGCCCCCTGCCCGCGGTCCCGCCACTCCCGCCAGGACACCTCTGGCTTTGGGAGGCGCGTCCTTCCTTTCTGAAGTCCGTGTGCATATTTTTCTGTGGATCCTGGATTTTCAGCTATGAATGACTCCGAGGGGTAACTGTGGTTGCCTTACTACTGAGACACACCCAGGCCCTGGCACACCCGTGTTCACCCACACGTATCTGCATGCCCGCGCAGTCATTCAGCGTCCACACTCCTGCCTCTTCCGCGGTGCTTCTGTGGGACTCTGATGACCACAAGCCCCAGAGACAGAGCCTGCCCTTCCAGAGAGCTTGGAACAGTAGTGATGTCACCGTCACGAAGCAAGGGAACTGCCTGTGTGGGACCGTTTCAGTCGCCAGGGATGGTGTGCGCATTCCAATGAGTCTCTCGGTTCCTGGCTGACAGGCTGCCGATGCTGGACAGGGCCAGAGGACCGGCCACCGTCTGTCCACAGCCTTCCCTGGTGGTGCTCAGCCCACGTGCTCAACTCTGGATCTCATATACAATTTCTTTCTTCCTTTTGTGGGGGGGGGTGGCACAGCTGCAGTGCTCAGGGGTCACTCCTGGCGGGCTCAGGAGACCCCGCGGGGTGCCGGGGACCCAACGCAGGGCCGAGAGCCAGGAAAGCGCCTGGTGCAGTTTCGGGGGCCTCCTCACCTCCTGTCCAGCCGTCCTCTCCCACCTGCACAGGGCTGAGGTCTCTGGATGGATGCAGGCAGGGGGAGGGAAGGGGAGAGAGAGCAGGCTGGGGCCCAGCACAGTCAACGGGCCCTCGTGCACGGCTGCTCCAAGCCTCGCCAGGTAGATGTGATCCCACCGGTGCCTTAAATCTGAAACCCTGGGCAGAGACTCTGGGACGTTGATCCAGCTCTCCCTGAAGCCCATTTCCTCTGAGCCCCCCGCAACCCGGCCCCATTTCCAGGGAACGATTTTAGCTGACGTGACCATTTTGAGATACTTGTGGAAAGTACCTATTCTGTTCTAGCAAACCAAAGGACTCTCTCTCCCTCTCCCTCTCCCTGTCTCTCCCTTTCCCCATTTCTCCCTCTCCCTCCCTCCCTCTCTCCTCACTCACTCTCTCCCTCCTCTCTCCCTCTCCCCCCCCCCCAAGAATCCTTCCCCTATGACTGTTCCCTCAGACTTCAGGCTCAAACACTCATTAGAGGTGGAGCCGGGCTGGGAGAAGAGCCAATGTCACTGTAATTGCACAGCCTGAACAATGGTTTCTGACTCCTGGCTTGCCCACTGTGATTTGGGAGGGAAGGGGGAAAATTAATATCAGCCTCCAACAATCTTCAAACAAGTGAAAATTATAATGTGGTGGGTGTCTATTTAAAGTAGCGAATCCAAGGCAACACGAGGCTTGATCTCAGATACGCGTGTTATTAACTGCGCAAGGAGCATTATCTCTGAGAAGGGCCCGCAGCGGAAACAGCGCTTCCCAGCTGAGCCTTCCTTCCTGATAAAGCCACTCGGACGCTGGCGCTGGGTGCGGACACTGTCCCTCACTCAGGCCATCTACCTACCAGGCGCCCAGCCCTGTGCCCCCTTGGGGTGTAACGGGGTGCTGACTGCTGAGATAATAGATTTCTTTCTTACACCTGCAAGGCAGGGAGCCCAGGTCAAGTGTGGAGGGGCTGTTCCTCTGGAAGTTGGGCAGTCCTGCCCAGGAACTCGCTGCCTCTGGCGCTAAGCAAGCTCATTCACGGGCGTGATCCCGAGACTCATAAATAAATCTCAGAGGAGACCAACAAGTCGCAGAGATTCTTCCAGACCCCGTGCAAGGCTGAGTTGTTTGGGGCATCCCAGAGGTGGGGGAGGGAGGCCAGCATTCGCCCAAAAGCCCCGACAGCCCAGAACCTCCATACCCCACAGCCACCACCATGGTTCGGGACAAGCCTCGTCCAGAAATTAATCTGCTGAAAAACTCAAGTATGCAGGGGTTGTGGCTGAAATCTCCAGCTTTCATGGGGTTGGGGATGAGCTACCTCCCCTCCCAACACACACACACACACACACACACACACACACACACACACTTACAATGTCTCCCTGTACTACTGGAAGCCTGGCCATCACACACATGCCCCAGTTACAAATTTAACTCCAGTTTAAAAATTTTGGACTTCCAGAGCTCGAGGTGAACATGCACCAGCTCAAACTCTGCAACTGTGATAAACCAGGGGCAGCACACCAGATGGGGTGGGGTGTAACAAAAAAGGCAACCAACCTCTATGAGCAAAACATAAACACAGAAGGCTTAACCTGTAACATCTTAGTAATGTCTTGGACCAGGACTTGATGGTGCCTTGCTGAGACACTGCAATCTTCACTAACTTTCTTCTAAGGGAACATTTTTTATCATTCTTTTAGCTACTTATTTATAACAAGCAATGCAAAATAAAATATTGAGGACCTGCTTTGGTGGCAGGCTTAAGGAGTGGTTGGGAAAACTGGAGATAATGGTGTTGGGAAGGTGTCGTGGTGGTGGGTTTGGTGTGGGAATCCTGAATGTCCATAACAAATCATCAGGAACAAGTTTGTAAACCACAGTGTTTAGTTACAACATAAGGAGAAAATAGAATTTTACGAAATGTGAAGGGGCTGTGTCCTGGCCGGGTGCCAACTTCCAGGCCCCTTTTCCTACCTGTGGGAGTCGGCAGGGAAGGGGCCTGGGCACTCCGGTTTACACACATGGGTCCGAGTCCGGCCGACGCAGTTGGCCGACCCGCCCTCTGGAGATGCTCTAAGGCAGCACACAGCCAGGTCACGGCGACCAACCATCAGGAGCAAGATGAAGTGTTCTTTCACCTAAAATAGAGAAATGACTGTGGTGAAGGGAAGCTGCACCCACACAGAGTCAGGGCCACTCCCTCAGCCGTGCCCGGTGGCGCTTGGGGGAGCTGGTGAGGTAGGCAGTGGCTCACGTGATGGGCTGACGGCTGAGACCAACCCAGGGGGAATCATTTCCTCTGGCTGCCATGCGGGAAGCACACAGGGCTCCTGAGGGATAAACACCACTTTGTGGACTCGTCTTGGGATGTGTAATTGCAGAAGCTGCTTTAAAGGGAAACAAACCCAAACCAAGCAAACCACCTCAAACAGCTCAGTCTGAACCTCAAGGACCCGAGCACCGCAGCCCCGTCAAGAAGCGGAGGTCAAACCCGGAAACGTCTACGCATCCACGCACAGCACTAACAGAACCATGGCCCCCTTCCCGGATTTAACCTTCTCACCTTAAGGCCCCTCTTAGGACATTCTGCTCCCCACCCCCCTGCCACCCTCAGGGGTTACAGAGAGCTGGCTCAAGGGGCCGAGTGTAGCTTAGCGAAAGGAGGCCTGGGTTCAATCCCCATCACCGGATGTCTCCTGGGCACCACTGGAAGCTACCCCCAGGCACCCCACCAGGTGTGGCCCTCAAACTAACAACAATAAGACATCTGTCAAATGTCACCACTTTATTTTTTATTTATTTATTTTTCTTTTTGGGTCACACCCGGCGATGCACAGGGGTTACTCCTGGCTCTGCACTCAGGAATCACTCCTGGCAGTGCTTGTGGGACCATATGGGATGCTGGGAATCGACCCGGGTCACCTGCATGCAAGGCAAACGCCCTACCCACTGTGCTATTGCTCTGGCCCATGGCCCTTACATCTAAGAGAGCCGGGGCCCCACTGATGAGAGTAGCTGCACTGGCCTGTGTCCGCATCTTCGACTGGAGCAGTTTTCCGATCCCAACTGCTTCCTGTGTCTAATCGCTCTGCGCGCCTTCGCTCTTCCCCTTCCTGATTTGTCTTGCCAGCCTGGAGTCATAGATAAGTTTACCAATGACACGAAGCCTATCATCAACAAAGTCGCTTCCGTGGCCGAAAATAAAGGACTGTTCGAAGAAGCGACCAAGCTATATGACCTTGCCAAGGTGAGGCAGCAGGTCCCTGTCCTCCCACCCACCCCTGGCATCTCGGTGACATCACTGTGGCACTGCTCTGTCTGTTTCAGCAGTCAGTGGTCGGGTCAGGCGGAAATCCTGATCTTACAGAAAGCGCTTCTGGCAAAGTCAGACTGGCGTGCAGAGAACGCCGTCTCATCTGGCAGCATAGTGCACAGCTGTCTCGTTTCTGTGGCACGGCCACTGGGGCACATGCCACGGTGTTTGGTGTGGGCAGCCGCAGGCACTGGTCAGCTGGCTTAGGGAGCAGTAGGACAGCGAGGATGGTGGGGAGACCCGGGACAGGGCTTCTGTGTTGGGACATGAGCTCAGGGCCTGTCCTTTGATAACTAAGAAAGAGAGAGAGTTCTCAGGCGTTCTTTTTAATTCAGCGATGTTTTGCCTGAGTTCTGAGTGAGAGAGGAAAGGTGCAGATTCCTTACATGCAACTTGGCGATGGTTCCATTGAAGTCTGTGTGACACCCCCCTCCCAGTTTCAGACCAGGGAACATTCCCCTCTGTCATTTCCCTAGAAGGTGCCTCCCTTGGCTTTGGTTATTTAGTGTTCCTTTTGATTGATCCATTTATTCCATTTTGTCCATTCCTTCCTTAACTTAAAAACATCAACTAGAATGCTGACAAGGTGCTGGAGCTGATGAACAAACTGCTCAGCCCCGTGGTCCCCCAGATCAGCGCGCCCCAGTCCAACAAGGAGAGGCTGAAGAACATGGCCCTCGCCATCGCAGAGAGGTGAGCCCCGGGCCCCGAGCACGCCCCTTGCCCGTCTCTAGGAGCCCCAGGTAGTGCCACAGGGCCCTGCCAACTCCCTGCCCGCCAGCCCTGTTTGCAGATTCCCGTGCCCCACACCATGACCAGCACCTGGGACTGTCAGGCTGAGACTGTTGTCCCAGAATGGTATGAAAGGGTACAAAAAGGGACCTTTGCATGTAGCCCTGCACATCAGATTCAGTGGCGGGAACACAGCTGGTGCTGGCCGGATGCAGGGATTCTCAGACATAGGCCTTTGGTTTCAGTCTGCCCTCCTCCCCCCACTTCCCACCCCATGGTCACTGATCACCCGACGAGAACCCCTGTAACTGGGGCAGCACCTCTTACTGTTGGTGCCCCTGGAAGAGACTCCTGGTAAAACAGCTGCGTCAGGCACTTTCCTGGAGCCAGACAGAACATTCGATAGCAAATAAGGTCTCTCCCTTGAGCCTGTGGTTCCCGGAAATGGCTGCTGAATGTTTTACACATACCCTGCTACACACACACACACACACACACACACACACACACACACACACACACACACACACACACCCTCTCTTTCTCTCTCCTGCACACATACACATACACTCTCTGTCTCTGTCTCTCTCTCTCTCACGCACACACACGCACTCACACACCTTCTCCCTCCTTCCCTCTCTCCTATACACATACCCACTCTTTCTCTGTCTCTGTCTATGTCTCTCTCACTCTCACACACACACATACACACACCCTCTCCCTCCCTCTCTCTTTTTCTCTCTCCTACATACATACACACACATACACTCTCTGTCTCTCTCTCACACACACAACACGCACACACAAATCCTCTCCCTCCCTCTCTCTCTCTCTCCTATACACATACACATACACACATATTCTCTCTCTGTCTATCTCTCTCTCTCTCACACACACACACACACACACACACACACACACACACACACACACATGCACCCTCTTCTGATGTGGATCTGAGCTGGTGCTAGGACTAGAGGACCATGCTTAGAGGGGATTTGGGTCAGATCCATCCACTGTTTGGTTATTTTTCCAAAGAAACATTACTCCACCTTTGTTCCCCTCCCTCACCCAGAGTCCCAGAGGATTTTAGTTATTTAATGTCATTCTAGAATTTCCCAGAATGTGTGCTGTTACCCATTAGGTTGGGTGGTCAGCCACTGGAACAATGAAGGGGTGGGGGGTGAGGTGAGGCAGTGGTAGCCTCAGAACACCACCAGCTGGGGGGTGTTCACTTGAAAAAAACATGTAGATTTCCTGGGCCGGAAAGATAGTACAGATGATAAGATGCTTGCCTTGCATGTGGCCGACCCAGGTTCGATCCCCAGCATCCCATATGGTCCCCCGAGCACCACAAAAGGTCACCCCGAGCACAGCCGGGCGTGGCCCCAGACAGCAGCAGGTTCCTGTTTCTGCCTTCTGTGAGAAGGGGCCTCCTGGAGTCCCGCACGGGGACGTGTGCTACTTCCCATCCTGCTTCCCTCTGCCCTCCAGGTACAGGGCTCAGGGAATCAGTGCAAATAAGTTCGTGGACTCCACATTCTACCTTCTGCTGGACTTGATCACCTTCTTCGATGAGTATCACAGTGGTCACATCGACAGAGCCTTTGATGTAAGTGTCGGGGCCTGTTCAGGAGTGCCCGCAAGATCGGGCAGGGCTTAATTAAGGTACTTGCCCTGCACGTGGTTAGATCCCCCGAACCACATAGGGTTCCTGAGGCACCAAACGGTGTGATCCTGGCAGGTGTGAGGCAGGGGGCAGGACGCCAAACACTTGAGGGGGATTCATTTAATTAAGACAAAGGAACTGTTACCCGTAAGAAAAGAAGGCCAGAAAGGCAGATGTCACGTGACCTGGGGCCTATTTTATTTCTGCTCTCAGAGCAGTCCTTGGTGCTGGGGGGTTGGAGATTGGGTGGGTGCTGGCCTGCATCACTGGGGTCAGGGTTGGGCCTCGCCGGAGTCGCATCCTTGGCTCCTGTGCTGTCTCTCGGGCGTCCCCCAGGATGGGAACCTCCTCGGTCTGTCGCGTGTTAGACAAGAGCAGCGTCTGCTGATGAGCCCACCAGGAGCGTCGGGTGCCGAGCGTGAGAGGAGGAAGTGACTATGATGGTTGCGTCATCGGGGCTGGGGGGTTTTCTCTGAACAGATCATTGATCGCCTGAAGCTGGTGCCCCTGAACCAGGAGAGTGTAGAGGAGAGAGTGGCGGCCTTCCGGAACTTCAGCGATGAGGTGGGTGCTTCCCGCCTGTCTTCCACTGGGGGCTCTGGGTTCCTGCTGGCGAGTAACCCATGGGACTCCGGCGGCGCTGGGCGCATCCTCGGACCATCTGCTCTATCCTGGTCCGTGCCTCCCGGTTCGGCTCTGACCCGCTGCAGTTGTTCCACAGTTCCCGTGTTCCGGGAAGAGGCGGGTTTCCGGCTGAGCCCAGGGTCTGTTTCCCTCCTCCATCATCCCCGTGTTCTGAGGGGGTGTCGGTGCTGGGCTCGCATCTGCGGGGGTCCCACTCTGCACCAGCGGGGCAGGCGCATGAACTGTGGACTCGGAACAATGAAGGGATGGGGGTGGGCTGCTGGAAAAGGCAAGTCTCCCGGCAATAGACACACCAGGGGGGCCGCCAGTGCCACTCCGAAGGACAGTCGCTAGGGCCAGCCTGTCCCTCTGTTACAGGCAGGTTTGTCTGTAGAGGGAGACGTGTGGTCCTGCTTGCTGCAGCCCTCCCCACCCCACGTCCCCGCGCCTCCTCACCCGCCGGGTGCCTGGTTGATTGCAGTGGGGGCCGGAGAGCCAATTGTGCTGCCCTGCCGTCCTTCCCGGCCCAGGAGGGATGGCCAAGTGGGGCTTGGGGTGAGCATCTGACTCCCAGGCGCTATCGCCTGGGTTCTGCTCTCACCTCTAACCACCGGCTCTCCTGGTGACTCCTCCCTGATGCCCTCCGGGTGGCCTTGCTGGTGCTCAATGCTGACCTTACTCCATGTGTCCATCTCTGTGCAGATCAGACACAACCTCTCAGAGGTCCTGCTGGCCACCATGAACATCCTGTTCACGCAGTTCAAGAGGCTCAAGGGCACAAGCCCGTCATCGACGTCCAGGCCCCAGCGCGTCATGGAGGACCGCGACTCTGTAAGACCCTAGCGCAGGCCAGGCCAGACCGCCTGTCCAGTTTGCCTCCCGTCTCTGCCCCCGAGACCACGACTCATGGGCCCCCACTGCACCTTCCCTCGTGCCAGGTCGGGAGCTCTCAGGAGACACCAGACATCAATAGGTGGAATTAGGACTCTAAAAAAGAAAAAAAGAACAGATGGAAGTCATGCCCAGTCCCCAGATGCCGCCTTTCTGAGCCCGGCTGCTTCCTCAGAGAGGCTCGGTGGATTTCCCTGCTCATCCTTCCGCAGGAGGGTCTCTATGTGTGTCCGCTCGGCCTACTGCCACGAAAATCCTCTTTTCCGGTCAGCACATGACCTGACACTGACCCTCTTCATGTCCTCCCCTGAGCCTGGGACCCCGGGGAGGGAGTGCAGCCTGTCAGCCCAGCCCCATCTCAGCTGAGGGACCGAGGCCACTTGTTTCTCCGTGGCGTTCCTCAGGCTGGAAGCAGCTGTCTGAGGCCAGGCTGCTGCGTGTCACGCCACCCTTTTCCGTGGGCACGCAGGAGCCCTGCATGTGGCATGTGGCACAGGGGGCCCCGTCCCCCGGTTGGCAGCGGGCAGAGACTTCACCCAGCTGAGCCCCTTAGGCCAGCGGTGGTGTTGAATCAACCTTTCCCGCCTCAGCTTTGATGGGGCTCACTGGGGTGTATCTAACAGCCAGCCCTAGCTTTGGCCATCAGAAACCAGCCCTCGAACATTCTGCCTGCACCTCCCGGCTGACTTTGGGCTCTGGCTGCTGTCATTCACAGAAACATTGCCCAGGAATGGGGTTCTGTCCATCTGCTGCCTGCCAGGGCCAGAGCCGCTAAGGGAAGTGAACCCCACACGGCCGTGGGGACGTGAGGCGACCATGGGCCTGGCGGTCAGAAGGGGCCTGTCCACAGAGGGGAGAGCTGGGCCCGCTCCTTTCCGGAGCTGGACAGATCTCAGAAGATCAGCTCACTTTCTCCCCCCTCTTTGACAGTTTTGGGCACTTGGGGTTTTGTTTTAGTTTTGGGGGGGTGATAGTTTGGTTGGGTTTGGGTTTGGGGGCCACACCTGGCTGTGCTCAGGTTCCTGGCTCTGTGCGCACAAGTGACCGTGGGTGGTGCTTGGGGCCATACGTGGTGCTGGGGTCATGGTTATGCAAATGCTCTAAGACCTGGACTGTCCCTTGGGGTTCGTGGCTCTTGTTCCTTGCAGAGCATGAGTGGCCCTCCTGTCCACTCGTGCCCACCGCTCTCCTTTGCCTTGCTCTTCAGGAAAGGTAGAGATGAGAGGGACTGAGGGGAGACGGGTGTCCCGCTGCTTGTGGCCCAGGGAGGGTCTCGAGTGTAACTTGGGTCAAACATCACCGCCCCCGCCCCCCCCCCCCCCCCCCCCCTTT
>JAOXYA010069597.1:0-11632 GCA_028565675.1 Sorex palustris
ACCATATGGGATGCTGGGAATCAAACCCGGGTCGGCCATGTTGGCTGCATGCAAGGCAAACGCCCTACCCGCTGTGCCATCACTCCAGCCCCCTTCTTTATTTTCTGATAAGCCTTTTTTATTCTTTATTTCTGGTTCATACTTGATTTCTATTTTTTTTAATTGGATCAACATGACATGCACAGTTACCAAGTTGTTCATGACTGGGTTTCAGTCAAGCAATGTTGCATGACCCATTCCTTCACCAGTATATATTTCCCACCACCGACATATTTGAAGTCAAGCAAGAGCCTGTGGGGGCCAAATGAAGCTATTGCCCTGTTCCAGCCCTAACGACCTTAGGCACTTTCTGCAGCAACAGCTGCATCCATGAACGCTGATCTCATCCTGAGCTCCTTTTCTCCTCAGCCTATGTCTCCATCCTTTTCAAGACCCCACTAAAGGTGCCCCCAAAGGAAAATGCAAGCATTCAGAAAACTCTTTACTCAGTTCTACAGTCATTTACAAATGGAGACCCATATCTCTTTCATTTTTTAAATTATACATTTCTTTAAAGACTTTGACCTCTCCCAGGGGCGGGTCCACAGCAAGAGCACGTGCTCTGCACGCCTGAGCCTGTTGAGGCTGAGATCCTGCCCCTGGTGCTGCCTCTCATGCCCGAATGTAACCACAGTGGCTCTGCTGTTTGGGACCCCACAGCAAATCTATTTTCAATAAAGAATTTTTGATGAACAGGGAAAGGTTCATTTCAGCATCCAGGAGTCAGCAGGGTTGTTCCTACTGTCAGGGCTGCAGAGGAAGCCAGTGGGTGTTGTGCTGTTGTGAGTCTCGAATGAATGGAAAGAGACAGCTCAGGATAAGATAGTGCGTTTATCAAAAGCTCAGCGCTGAGGACCCCAAGTCGAAAGAGAAAGTGACTTGGAGCTGCTGAGAGGATATTTTGTTTTTTTCTTCAATTCTCTAAGAGTGAGCTAAAATCTACAAAAGGGGAAAAAAAGCATTTTTCCCAGTGTTCAGGTGCCCCAAAAAGTCTGTATCAGTATCTCTAGCCCATTTGGTGTGACCCTCATGTGTCGCCTTCTCTGCACTCCCCTAAGTCTGGGGGCCCTCAATGATGCTCTTCTGTTCATCCTGCGGGCCCTTATCCTGCCTGATTAGAGTCATACAAAAGGAAACTCTTCCTCCTTTCTTCGGTTGACCTTGGGGTTGGTTTCAGTATCTCAGTTCTCATTGCATCCTCTTAGTTATCCTTACAGTTCCATAATTCTCATTACATACAGTTTCATATTTGCAATTTCTTATTTGTCATTACAGTGAGAAGAGCTGTGAGGTGACTCATGGCTTCTCCATGACACAGGACTGGCTGATCCCTGAGCTCCGGTTTGGGAACTTCAATATTTTTTGGTTTCTCCCTTATAATTTGCTTGTTTGGCTAAAGAGGCGCTGCCCCGTAGAGGAAATCTCTGAGTCTGAGGGAAGAGTGGCACAAAGTAGCTGAACAAAGGAAATAAGACTCAGCTCACCTTCCCTCTCTGCCTTCAATCCCCTCTCCAGGGAGCACTGAGTGCAAAAGCCGATTTTCCTGCACTGGTGGGTTCTTGAGAACTGTATGAAAGATTTGCATACAAATCTTTCACTCAGAAGACTGAAAGTTTATTATACAGAAAAGATAAATGGTTCCAGGTCCTTCGCCAGATGTCCACGGCCATGTGACAGCCATATTGTGAGAGTCCTGTGCTCAGTACCTTGCCACTATCTGTGTCTGTACCTGAGCAACCCTGGGCATCTGAGCCCTACCTGCACCTATCCCTGTCTGTCCCTGAGAGATGTGAGCTGCCCAACCTGATCTGTAGAGAGCAGAGTACATGGAGGGGGAGGGGAAGATGAGGAGGAAGGAAAGGGAAAGGCTTCCTTTTATCTAATGCCCAATTCCACCCACAGCCATCCCATTCTACCTGGGTTTGGCTACCTGTTCCATGGATGGAGATTTAAAGTGACCTGGTGCTCTACACCTCAGTTCCTGCTGTATCAGCACCAGGGAGCTTAAGGCCACGATGCTCAGCCCTCTGTGTCTGCTGGGGGACCCCCACCTCACATGATACAGAGGGCAGGTTCTCCCCACCAGGCAGCACCACCATGTGCACAGTGAAGAGGACCCAAAACATTACTATGATTTAGGGAAGTTTTCCAAGATTTAGAAACTTTCCCAGAAAACTTTATATCAAGCCAGGTAGGGATTTGTCATGTGAGTGTTTCTGTCTTCGTCCGGTGAGAACCCCTCCACTTTCCCTAACACCCAGAACTCCATCCCCTATGAATTCCTGCTTTTTCCAGCTTATTTTAGGATTTAAGAGTCAAGTAAATGCCTCATGCAGATATCATTAAATTTAGGACATTAAATCCTCCTCCCTTTAATGATGTTCATCTGTTTGCACATACTGAGAAGATCCAGGGGTAAGAAACCATGTCTCGGGGCTGGAGCAATAGCACAGTGGGTAGAGTGTTTGCCTTGCACACTGCCAACATCGCCGACGCAGGTTCGATTCCCAGCATCCCATATGGTCCCCTGAGCACCACCAGAAGCAATTTCTGAGTGCATGAGCCAGGAGTAATCCCTGAGCATCGCCAGGTATGACCCAAAAAGAAAAAAAAAACATGCCTCTGTGTCCTCATACCCAACCACCTTCATGCAATAAAATTGAATTTTTCCCAAGTATTTCCTTGACCCCATGGCCAGTGCGTCCTAGGGATGATAGAGTCTAGAGCCTGTCCAGGAGTTTCTCTTCATGTTTCTCTGACACAGACCCTGGCTGACAGTTGATTTTCAGCACAAGGCCTTAAAATATGTGTCTGCTTTGGATGATTTCCCTAGGACCCAGTGGCCTCTAGCTGGGGCCTTCAGCTGGGCTGGTCCTTCAGTCCACTCCTCACATGAATCTACCATTGGATGCTTGTCATCACTCTCCCTTCATGGTTCCCAGTCAGGTGAGCTGCTCCCAGGAACACAGAGGTTTGGGCAGTCATCAGACCACTGCAAGCAGACTCTGCTCTCTGGAGTCGGCTTCAGGTTTAACAGGATCACGAATGAATCAGATCCAGTTCCCCTTGGAGGCAGTTTGCTTTTTTTAGACAGTCCCTTTCAGTTTGGGCTGATCTAAGATGTTCTGTTCCTGTGTTCTGCTACCCAGCGGCCATGCGACAGGGTCATTTACATGCCTCTGCCCACATCTGTCCTCCGGTAAGTCTGGGCTGCTCTGAAGCCAGGGCCCTGGGGGCAGATGCCACCTGGAACCGGAGAGTCTGTGGAGGCAGACCAGCCCCCGAGACCCTTTTCTGTCTTCGGGAACACAGACACAGATGGCCCTAACTCAAAGACAAAGGCTGCTGGCTGTGAGGCTTTGGCATCTCCCAGCAGATACCACCCACCACTGCACATGGAGGACTGGAAAGAACCCGTGGAGCAGCTGGGATCCCACTTTCCTCTGCACCCCCAGCTCCTAGCAGGCCCCTGAGACACTTTAATGTGTGTCATTAGAACCCACACACTCTGAAAACCATTTAAGGGAAAACCAGATCCATCAACATGAGAGAAATAATTTGCAGTCTGTCCACACAATGATCTACTCTATGCAGTAGAAATAATATCACAATCAATGGTAAGTTCAAATAATTACCTGGGAAATTGAGCATCATGATGCCTTTCACATACAGGTAAAGCCTGTGCATGTTGTGTTGGGGGCATCTGTATCCCTGGTGAAACAATGTCTGAGGAAATCATGGTGGTTTCTTTCTGGGCTGGATCAGAGACAGACTGATGCTCAGGGACTAGTGCTTTTGGAAATTGCATTTACAAAACCGAGTGCAAATCTCATGGATATTTCTGTTTGGTTTTATCATGTTGTTTTGCCTAATTTTCCCCCAATATGATGAGTTCAGTTTTAAACATTTTATAGTGTAGAAAAACAACACTTGGTGTGTAGACTATCACTGTTAATTTGCCCTCCACACAAACTTGCTTAGGCGGCTCCTAGATGGGCTCCGGAGCCCATAGACTGAAATATGGAGTGTGGGGAGCCTCAGAGGGCTCGAGGACATGGCCCAGACATAGACAAACCCCACCCAGTCTTAGGGGATACCACCAGATCCTCAATGACTGTCCTGTGGTTCCTGTCACATCACATGTGTCTCTTGTCCCTTCATGTGCCTGTGAAAGTCCTGCTGCTACTTGAAAGCCAAACCAGACAGGATGATGGGCTAAGAGGGGCGGAAAATAGCAGACTCAGGTTCTTAAAACTGTGTGAATGGTGACAAGAAGGGATCTGTGTGAGGTAAGAATGAGGAAACACATACTTAAGAATGGTGAGTTCCAGACCAGAGGGCAGCAGCAAGAGCATTAAAATCCCATCATAGGTTGCTCCCCTCAGACACACTCTATATTTCCTGCAAATTACACCAAGGATTAAGCTTTTGGGAGAATTCAATCAAGGACAGACAGCCTTTTCCTTTAGACTTTGGGGCAAGAATGGTTGTCCTGTCTAACATGAACCTTTGGCCCAGGTTCAGTGTGGGCACAAGGTTCACCCCCAGAGGAGCTCAAACCTCAGAGACTCATCTCCTCTCTTGTCTGAGACTCTTTACTTCAGCTTTGCTTGTGGCTAGCAAGCCCACTAACACAGAAGGCTTTGAGCTTCTAATCACATGTGGGTCTCCACCTTTCCCCTGTAACCAGAGAGCCCTAGGATATGCAACTGAGTTATGAAGGTTAATCTTCAAAGTCTTTATGTGTTTTTAAAACAAAATGTATCTCTGTTAGAGAATCTGGAAGTGAGACGAACATGCACGTTTCACAAGGAGGGGAGAGAAATGATGACCCAGGAGCCTTGGTTCCTCACTGGCAAGTGCCAGGTGCAGGTATCTCAGCATTACTTCTACTCAATATAGTGTGTCCTCAATGTCCAGCCTACTGCGACCATACAAAAATGTCACTTTGCACTTAGGAGTGAAATGTATTTGAAGATCGGAAACAAAAACCCAGGCCCCTATTTGTTGCTAAGTGTCACAACCACCTGGCCTGTGCCCCCTGTGATGGGAAGGCAGCTGTGAAGTAGCTTCCAGAATATTCTGTGTCTGAGAGGTGTGGCTGGCTGAGAATAACTGGCAGGATATGGCCTGAAATTTTCAGGACCTCATTGTACCCCATCCCCCAACCAAGCGTGCTTGGTGGCAGGGACCCCTGAACTCCACCCTCCACGCATTCCCCTGCCAACTCTTCCTGATGCAGGGACCCCTTTTTTTCTACTCTCATCTCCACCAAGTGTCCCCTTGACTGCCTAGCTGAATTCCATTCTTTCTGAAACATTTTAAACCTACTTTGACTTAAAATAATAGCTCTTGATTCTTGTCTCCTGAGCCAGTATTACTTTTCACACACTCATATACTCCCTTGATGTACCAGCCCTGGGGCTGAGCCCTGCAGAAATTCTGCCCCATTTCTTTTTTTTTTAGAATATATAGATATATATTTTTAATTTTTATTAGTGAAACGCCATGAGGTACAGTTGTAGACTTACAAATTTTTGTGCTTGGATTTCAATTATTGTCCAGCCTCAGCCCTAGTTTGCAGGTGAGGAGACCTATTTGCGGCTGACCTACTTTAATCAGGGACAAATGACTCAGCAAGGATGCCACTCCGAAGTCTGATCCCAGAACCTGTCACAACGCGGAGGCTCCTGTACCCCCGACCTGGGAGACCCTCCCCCAGCCAGGTAAAAAAAAAATCAGGCATCTACTCTGTGTGTTCATGGACAAGCCTTTGACACAGAGCAGATGTCTGACCTTGAACCTCACCTTGCCGCCAAAGATCACGTATTCCATGTGGCTGGCTGTCCAGAAACACCTGCCTCTTCCTGCCTCCCTTGTAAGGTCTCTTCTCTAGCACCCCACTCCCCAGTGCTCCCCTGTGGAGTTCATGCCTCTGTTCAACCAAAAGTCACAGGTCTGAGAGAACAGAGCTGGGAGCCCACACCCACATTGTTCATCCCAGACTGAATTCAGACCCTACCCAAGCCAAACAGAGCCTGACCTGAGTGTGTGTGTGTGTGTATGTGTGTGTGTGTGTGTTTAAGTTTGAGGATATTTATAAAAAGAAATTCCAATAAATACAGTACC
The DNA here is from genome assembly GCA_028565675.1 of Sorex palustris. NCBI lineage: Eukaryota > Metazoa > Chordata > Mammalia > Eulipotyphla > Soricidae > Sorex > Sorex palustris. The sequence continues at coordinate 6,169 of JAOXYA010069597.1, forward strand.
CTAAAAGTGTAAGTTATGATCCCTTTAAACTCTCTATCAATTGTCATTACTGAGTCAATGGCCAGGGAAAGGAAAGCCTGGAAGCTTTCAGCACTCTCATTTTACCATCTGGAAGTTGAGTGAGAGGATATTACTGAGTTCCTTTACAGCTCTAATAGATTATGACTCTGTTGCTCATTTGATTAGCTGAACAACAGGGCTTTAATCTTCATTTGCGGCAAGAGAAATTCAGAAAAATCTACCTAATCATCAAAGTCACACTGAACTAGATTTATGACTAAACTTAAGCACTTGACTCATCCAGAAGTAATTCCTCAGAGGATTAGCCTCATGGCAAAACACCATCCAGCCTACAAACATTGCAACAGACTACTGGGGTCTTGGACTGGAGCAATAGCACAGCGGGTAGGGCGTTTGCCTTGCATGTGGCCAACCCGGGTTCGATTCCTCCATCCCTCTCAGAGAGCCTGGCAAGCTACCGAGAATATCCCACCCACATGGCAGAGCCTGGCAAGTTACCCGTGACACATATTCGATATGCCAAAAACAGTAACAACAAGTCTCACAATGGAGATATTTGTCGTGCCCATTAGAGCAAATCAATGAACAACGGGAATACAGTGACAGTGACAACAAAATGGCAGAGTCCTAGTCCAGCATTTAGCACTTGCTAAGCAACTTTCAGTAGTGGCTATAATGCTTGGCTCCACCTTCTCAGGCCATGCGTGCTGATCAGTTCCACCATTCGGGGCAGGGGTGCTGAATGGCTCCACATCTTGGGCCAGGTGCTGTTGTTTTCATGAGGCATCCCAGAGAGTGCCGTGGATACAGTTAACCCCAGCAGGCCTGGGAAAACAGAGCAACAGACGAGTGAGTAGCTGGTTCGGACCCACATTTTTGAATCCTATGTAATAACTTAAATCTCTCCATGCTTCCTCCTTCAAGCCAACAGCGACACATTGTCCTGGACCATCTTCCTTGTACCCAGGTACAACCCCACCCGCCTGCAACAGTTCCACAACCCCCTTTCCTTCAATAAACTTGGGAAAACAGTTCTGGCCATTGGTCAACTTCTATTCCTTGAGAGCCCAAGACTCTGGGTGCCTAGAACACTGTGATTAGTTATGGGAGTCTGTGTCTGATAGTGACATGCCTTCTAGCATAACTCAGTGCTTACCTCATTTTTGTTTCTTTTTCATTGTTATGTTCATCTACTTACTGGGATAGCCTCATATCTAGAGGGCCTCAAATAGCTCAACTCATGTGTCTTTATCATAGCCCTATCCAACAATATCCCAAGGCATCTCAATGAATGTTTAACTATGCTCAACTGTTATCAGGACAGCACTAGTTGAACTCACTCCTAGGGAAGCTTCTCTGACTACTTCGATATCCCTAAGGCTCATACAGGATCTGGTACAGGCTACACAACAGAAACACTGAAAGAGCACACAAAACAGCCGCCATGAAGCAACTGCAGCCTTCACCCTGTTAGCAGCTACATCACCTGAATCTTTAATTTGATGACTGAAGTCCTAGATGTCGGTGAAGAGCAGACACCAGCATGCACAGGTGGGTTCTGTGGTAGTGGCACCTAGAAAAAGGCTGAATCCTGACAGCTCAGCAAACCCTGCCTCAAGGCCCTGAGTACATCTGAAAGGAGATCTGAAATCCAGGTAAGAAACACTCCAGATTGGATCTCAGTCCCTACCACCGAGGTCTTGTACAAATTTCTCCAACTCCCTCTTTCTCAATTTCACACCCAAGATTCTTCATGATTAACTTCAATCTATGTTGTCACCTCCTCTCCAAGATGCACAACACCCTGACTGACAGCTGACATCTCCAGTTCCCAAACAGGTGACTGTCTTTCACTTGGTCCAGACCGTTCCCTTTGCAGCAATACTCCATCACAGCTTTGCTCAATGTTACGAGCAATGCCTAGAAAGTCTTGTTTGCACCTTTCAGACATGCAGAGGTAAATATCCCTCCCCGCACTTCACAGGCAAGAGAAAAGTCCACTGAGAAGAGATCAAAATCTCCACATGGCAAGACGGTGGCCCAATTATTAGGGCTGTTTCCTGTTGCTGCCACTCTGGCTCCAGCGCTTCCCCCCATCCTGGTCTGGCAGTTGTCTGTGTGTCTGTCTGCCCTCCCCCCACACACACAGGTTTCCAGCTTCTGCAGCATAGAAACTGTCTTACTCATCTTGTCTTCAGCTACAGAATCACCCCCAGTGCTTCTCCACTGGGACCACACTGTGGCTGTTTCTTTACTATCAGTGTCCACACTCTCTGGGAGTGCGTGTGTCTGTGTGTGGAGTGTGAGAGATCTGGGGGATGTGGGCTCTATGGTCAGAGGATTGACCCGGGCAGGATGCCAGATGGTAAAGGCCCAAGTCTCAGAGTACAAGCCCTGAACCTCACAGGAACCTTGTTTCATCTCAGCAGGCAATGGTGAGCCAACATCAGCTTTTGCTCCTCCCCCTGTCCTCTGTTCCACTAGTTTCACCATCAGTGAGGAGGACCTGCCCCCCTGCCCTCTTCCCTGCCACCAGCTTCTGCCCCTCAGCTCCCTGGTATGCATTTCCTTGTCAACCTAAGTCTGTTAAAAGAAGAAATATCACTTCCCCTCTCCCCCACAGGGCCTAAGGGGCTGAGGTTTCATAAACAAAAGTCAATAAACATGGTGAAATGCTGCCTAAAATGGAGTGTGTGTGCCAGGTCTGCACCCACATCATATAAAACATTTGGTCCTAATGGGCATCTTCACCGTGCCCCATGATGCTTGCAGCATGATTTATAATAGAAAGAGCTTGGAATAATCTAAAAGCCTATCAACAAACAATTAAATAAAGGATTATTGCTCGGCTGTAAGAAGATAGAATTTGTTATTTGCAATAACCAAGAGGTGATTTACGCTCAGTGAATCTGGTCTGTCAGAGAAAGACAACCCCCTCTGATTTCACTCACATGTAGTCCACAGAAAAGATAATGAATTAAATAAAATAAGCTTATACTTTTATTCTATTAACTTAATCAATGGTTACCAGAAGGGAAGGGGGGATCTGTGGGTGGGTAAATTTTGTAAAAGGATTCAACTAGCCTTTTTATAAACTTTATTTAAACACCATGGTTTAGAAAGTTGTTCATAAGACAGTTGTTATTGGCTTTCGATGTTCCGGCACCAATCCCACCACCTGAGTGACCTTCCTTCTACTATTCTCCCTGTCTTCCTAGTCACTCTTCAAGTAACCCCCCTTAAAAGGTGTCACTTGTCACTTGTCATCCTGTTGCTCATTGATTTGCTCAAACAGACGCCAGTAACATCTCCATTTGTTCCTGCAGCATGCTGGTGTAGCCCAATGGCAACTGCTCGCTCCAGAAACACAAAGAGCCTCAAACCAAGGTCTCAGATTCAGGATCTTGACGAAGAAGTCTGACCAGAGGTGGGCGGGCAGGCATTATTTTGATGTCCCGTGGAACCCAGTCGGTAACAGCTCTAGTCCAGTGGTCATCCCTAAATTGCATTACGTGTCTGACCCATCCAATTTTCGATGCCTTGGCAAACGAGACTGTATCCCTGATTCTCGATCCTTGACGGAGGTCAGAACTCCGGATTCCTTCTCTAACTTGGGTGAAATGTGATATTCCAAGCATAGCTCCTTCGATTCCTCCTTGGGAGACCTGAATAGCATTCTTATCCTGTTTTCACAGGGCCCAGGTCTCTGAGACATGTTAATGCAGGAAGAATGGGAGGAGTTGAAAAGATGTGCCAGGAGACGTAGATTCTTCATCCTCTTAACAACTTCTTCAATGCTCTTGGATGTGTTCCATGCCGCTCTCTTTCTCCTTCGCAGTTCAGGTGCCAGATTCTTCATCATGTTGAGTTCTCGATGTAGGTACACATAACCGTTGCATTCAGAGATGTTCATTTCGTTGAGAGAAAATGGAACATCAGGGACTAGTTCATTTCTCATGAACATTGTCTTCATGAGATTCAGCTGCAGTCCAACCTTTCCACACTCACAGTCAAAGTCAGCCAGCATTTGTGTTGCTTGGCTAATATTTGGTATTATTAGAATGATCAGCGAATCAGAGGTGGTGTAGTTGCCAACCATCTATCTTCTCTCCCATTCCTTCCAGTCATCACAAGACGTTCTTGAAGGTGGCAATGAAGAGTTTTGGTGAAATGGTGAGGGGTACCCTGCTGAATCCCTCTCTTGACGTCGATGATCATTTCTTTGTAGAATGGTGATATCCTAGTGGTGAATACGTAATACAGCTCATGGAGGATCCTGATATACGAGTTTGAACACCCTGTTTGGCTAAGGCTTCGATGACTGCTTCAGTCTCAACAGAATCAAAGGCCTTCTTTAAATCAGTGAACATTAGACAGAGTGGCATCTTCAACTCTCATGAAACCTCAAAGAGCTTGGTCACCATGTGAATATGGTCAATCATGCTGAATCCTTTTTGGAACCCGGCTTTCTGGCATGGTTTTCTTTAGTCTAGTGTTCTGCTGATCCTTTTTTAGGATGACTTGAGTGAATAACTTGTAGATGATGGACAACAGGCAGATTGGGAAATATTTGCTGATGTAGTGGATGTCTCCCTTCTTGTACAACAGCACAGTCCTGCTGGTTTTCCACTGGGATGAAATTTCCACTTGCATTCAGACAGGTAGAGTGTGAAGAGCGAAGCCAGTGTATTGATGAGTACTGATGGCAGATTATTCAGGTCTTTGAGTCTGACCTTGTCTGGACCTGGTGCTGTACACTTCTTTACTGACAAAATGGCTTGTCGGATTTCAGAAGGGAGAACTCTGAGAATTACGTATCCATCCTGTGGAATTTGGTATGTGGGCAGGTGGACGTGGTTATCAAAGAGATCTGAGTTGTGGATAATCTTTTCCATTGTCCTTCTGGAAGATGTGATCAATCCATCAGTACATCGGAGAGCAGTCATCTTGGTCTTGTAGTTGGAGAAGGACAAATGGGCATTGCAAATACTTTTCCCAACTTCTGCTGCATCAGTTAACACTGCTGCTCTTCTCTCTTTGAGGTCTCCCTTTATCACTTCTCTGCACAGCTTTCCAGCCCAGATGTTAGCTTGTGATTGCCTGAGGGTCACCACGTTGGCAAATGAGCTCAAGAATTTCCAAAGACAGGCATCTTTATGGCTTTCTCTCTCTCTCGGTGTTCCTCGCACAATCATGAGGGTGCCGAACCAGTCAATCATATTTCTTGTCAACGTTGTCAATGACAACATCTTCCCATATTGCCGCAAAAGTGCCAAAGAGCTCCCAGTTGGTGGTCGTTCTGGGAGTTCTCTTCTTAAACATTGCAGCCCTTTCTCCCCGCTTTGTGAAGTAGAATTTTGCATGAAGGAGATGGTGGTCTGATCCCATTTGGAATTTTGGGACAACAGTATGCCAAACACAGTAACAAGAAGTCTCACAATGG
>JAOXYA010069607.1:0-11632 GCA_028565675.1 Sorex palustris
GAGCCCCTGGAGCAGAACCACCTGAGGTCAGGGGCATCTCCAAGACCCTCCTTAAGCAAGAGGTGTGGGGCAGAGGGGCCTCAGGATCCTCCTCAGGGACAAGGTCCGAAAACTGGCAAAATACACCAGGTTTACAGGAAGAAATATGTTATCTACATTGAATGAGTCTAGCAGAAGAAAGCAAATGGCACAAATATCCATGTGGGCATTCACCCCAGTAAAGTTGTTATCACTAGATTGCAAACTGGACAAAGACTGCAAAAAAGATCTCTGAGCGCAAAGTCAAATGTTGCCAAGTAGGAAAGGGAAATTGCAAATATAAGGAAGAAACCCTTGAGAAAATAAGGAATAAGGTTATCTTATAAACAACTTGATTAAAAACTGTAAAACGAAAAAAATCAATAAAATAGGTCATAAGGTAGATCTATAAACTAAAATATGATAATTATAATCTGTTAATTGTAAAAATCATAAATAAGAGACAGTTATTATTCAACATGTTATCAACAAAGACTTTGATCAGATAGTGTGAATTAATAGAAAATAGCATTACAAGGCTGCTTCTAGAGAAGAAGACAGGAGAGACTGTTATTCTGTACTCATGCAATATTTTACATGCAATTTGCCTTACTTTGTTATGTAAGTATTTCTTTTTTGAGAGATAAAATATATCTATGTAGTACTGTCCTCCCATTGTTCATCGATTTGCTTGAGTGGGCACCATTAATGTCTCCATTGTGAGACTTGTTGCTACTGTTTTTGGCATATTGAATACACCATGGGGAGCTTGCCAGGCTCTGCCGTGCTGGAGGGATGCTCTCAGTAGCTTGGCAGGCTCTCCGAGAGCGACGGAGGAATCAAACCTGGGTCGGCCGTGTGCAAGGCAAACGTCCTACCTGCTGTGCTATCACTCCAGCCTGAAATATATCTATAATAAAATATACCTATAATGAAGATTAACTAATTGCTTGAGACTATGAGCAAGAGAGAAAGAGAGATAACACACAGGCTTTTCCAGAAAGAGCTAAGAACTTGATGAAGTAAAAGAAAAAGAATTACACACCCTAAATTGGGAATTGGGATTCAGGCAATTCCAGAATAGAATGTACCTCAAATTAGGAAAATTTAATTAAGGGACTGTTTACAATAGTGTGTATGGGGCATGTGAAAATCCCAACAGAGAAGAATTTAGTAGTAGTTGTGCATTACTGTACCAGACCTACAGAGGAGATCATGTGAAGAAGCCTTATTAACAGAGGCCACAATCTTCAGCCAAGGGATTAGACAACCTGGGGCCACCTCCCAGAAAAGTGACTTAAGAGAATTATCCTCTTTCTAGCTTTCAATCTCTGTATTGGGCTGGAGCGATAGCACAGCAGGTAGGGCGTTTGCTTTGCATAAGGCTCACTCGGATTCGATTCCTCCATCCCTCTCGGAGAACCTGGCAAGCTACCGAGAGTATCCCACCCTCCTGGCAGAGCCTGGCAAGCTCCCCATGGTGTATTCAATATGCCAAAAGCAAGAAACAACAAGTCTCTTAATGGAGACGTTACTGGTGCCTGCTTGAGCAAATTGATGAACAACAGGAGGACAGTGCTACAGTGCTCTCTCCAGCTTTCACTCTCTTGCCAGGAAATCTTAGGAGTCAAACCCAAAGTGGAAGCCAAAGGGAAATAAGCCAGTGATAAAGTCAATCATGCCAACCTCCTAGATTGAAAGTGAATTTCAGAGGAAAATGCAAGATCTATGGCATGTGGAAGAGGCCGTGAGTTTATTTTTAAACGAAATGTATAAGGAGAGCTAGGAATCAGGCAATTGAGTAGCCCTGTGGGTTGGAAAAATATCTGAGTTATTGAACAAATTGCAGAGCTCTTGGCATAGAAGTAAGACATGAACGTGGATGAGATAATTTAGGCAGAGTGTTGAGGGAGAAAAGAAGAAGCTCTAAGGGGCTGCAGTGATGTATAGTGGGTAAGGTTCTTGCACACAGCCAATATGAATTTGATCCCCAGCATCCCATATGGTTGGTTCCCTGAGCCTTCCAGAAGTGATCCCTAAGTGCAGAGCCTGGAGGAAGCTCTAAGCACCACAGGGCGTGGCAAAGGCATAAGAGGCCCTAAGTTTGCATCTGAGGAATGCCAACAGTTAAAGGTCAAGAATAAGAGGGCAATCTCACAAAGAGACTTAAAAATAGAGCCAGGGAAGTAAGGGAAAAGAAAAAAATATAGGATCTTGATTGCAAGAAAAATAAGTTTCCCAAGATGAAGGAAGAGTCAGCTTTGTCCACTGAAATACCTTCTAATTAGAGATCAAGGAATGTCCCTAAGACTTAAGGATATAGGTTATCAGTAAAGTGCTAATGTGGCATATGTAAGGCCCCCAGATTCAATCTCTAGCATCACCAAAACAAAATTTAAAATTATATATTTAAGGATTTGGAGGTCACTTTAGGAAAAATTGGTTTAAATTTTTTTCATTAACAGCTAAGTAAAAGTAGAGTGTTTGCCTTGCTCACAGAAGACCCATGTTCAATCCTTAGTAATCCATGCAATCCACTAGCCCAGCAAGGAGTACTCTGTAAGTATAGCCAGGTGTAGCCCCAAAACAAATATATATATATACATATATATATTATAGTTTAGTAATATGGTTACAATACTGTAGACTAATGTATTGACAGATAAATTTCCTGCATATCACCATCACCATCAAAGTCCCATGTCTCTCCACAACTGTTCTGTATCATCTCTGATATGATTTTCATACCCCTTCACCCTTCCTCACACTGCTTGTTAATTAGCTTTGCAATCCAAGGCCATCATTTTTTTGCCCTTTGATACTATCAATACTTGTTTTGAATGAAATCATTAATATTTTTTCTTCTTCCTCTAACTTACTTCCAGTTTCATCCTTATTGCAATAAGATTTTATCTTTTGTTATTGATGCATAGTACTCCATAGTGTATATATTACAACTTTTTATCCATTTATCTGTCATTGGAAATTTTAGGTTGTTTCAATATCCTGGCAATTATTATTAGTGCTGCCATAAGAACTGAGAACCGAGAGATAAGCCTTCGTTCTTTATTGAGTAGTTTTAATAGAGAGTTGTATCAAGTAGTTTTAATAGAGAAGTAGAAGAGGAAAGCAGCTGGAAGACGCTGATGAGGAAACCAGCACTGAATAAGGCACTGACAATGCATAATCTTCCAATCAGTTTGGATGCAAAGTAGAAAAGAGAATTAAAAAGAGAAAGAAGAAAAGCTGGGCTCAAGGAATGGAATTTGTTAGAACAGAAACAAACAGAGCATGTTTAGAGCTGATACATTAGAGAGGCATAGGTCAAAGGGGGTGATAATTGGTACATACCTTTTCTGGGAAGCTTGGAAACCATGCAGTGTAGAAGAGAACTGATCTCAGTAGGAAGAGGGACACCACTTCCAGACTATGAGAAGGGAAGAACAAAGGACAGACACGAATGCTACTATGAGATAAGAAGATGTATACTGTCAAGGTTTCCAGGTCTAATTGTTTTTCTCTTTTGCCTCAGATGAGTGTGATGAAAGGATCAAAATGGCCAGGTGATGAGTGATTAGCATAATGAATCCTGAGATTTAACATACTTTCTAAGAGAAACAAAAATAGTGGTTTGACAGATAAGAAAAAGTGGAGAGAACAGAAAACTAAGGAATTTGGGGAGGTTAGGCACAGGCTAGGTGAGCAATCAGAATAAAGTAGAGTGAAGGGGACTATGGTCAGAGTGGGAGATTTGAGAGATAACAAGATGCTGCATGTAATGGACAAGTAAATGTTGGAGGGGATGAGTGGGTTATGGAATTGTAGTATCAAGTTATGGACTAAGTTTTCCTTGGGCACAGTAACATCTCCTAGGTGGATGGTGGCTTAAGGTCACTGTCACTATCCTCTCGTTGTTCATCATTTGCTCAAGCGGGCCCAGTAACATCTCCATTTTGAGTCTTGTTGTTACTGTGTTTGGTATATCGAATATGTCATGGATAGCTTGCTAGGCTTTGCTGTGCGGGTGAGATACTCTCGGTAGGTTGCCGGGCTCTCCGAGAGGGGCGGAAGAATCGAACTCGGGTCGGCCATGTCGGCCACTTGCAAGGCAAACACTCTACCCGCTGTGCTATCGTTCTAGCCCATGGCTTAAGGTGTGAGGGAATATTAGAAGAGAGGTAAAATGCTTTGGGACTGAAAGAAAGTTCCTGGTAGGCCAATGGAAGACAGCAACAGTAGGACATCACAGAAGCAGTCATTTCTACAGCACTATTTGGATGCCACTCCAGAAAACATGGTATGCACAGTGTGGCAAAATACTGGTATGCACTGTTCCTGCCCTCATCTTGGTTATGTACAGTATGGTAAAACACTCAAGTTTGCTGCAAAGAAGCAGTATCCCCTGGGTAGAAATGAGTTTCCATTCAGAAAAGATGACAGAAGTTCTCTGGAGTGCTAAGTTCGTAAGGCCCTGATGTGAGCAGAGACAGCAGAAGTGATTAAGGATAAAGGGGGAGGATTTAACTTGAGCGTGTTTGAATGCCAACTTGTGAAAAGAATTGCCACTAGAAAGATTTGGAATAAATGCTCATGTCCAGAAAGCATTATTCCTGTTTTTTCAAAGACATAATTTAAGCCAAGTCCAATTGTCCTTCCATTTAGATGATGACCCTCTGCATGTGTGGTCTGGCTCTGTGAGAACAATGCCTCGCCAGCAGTATTTTCTTCAACATCAGGATTGTCCTTGGGATTCTCTGGCTTTAGCTTCTGTTTGCTGAGTCCGGTGTGATTTCACCCCTGTGTCCTTATTTCCCAGTTTGCCATAAAAACAAACAAACATGGTTTTAAAAGAATATTCCCACCACGGATTGCTCGAGGCCAACGTTCTCTGGTATGGCTTTCTAGGTCGGCCTCTTACAACAGCTTTTGGCGTTGTACTTGCTATTGTCCTGCAATGATTTCACTGTGTTCTTCTGTTCCCTCTGCACTTCTGCATGGGTACCAACCCTCTGCCTTTGCCAATCTCAACACATCGAGGGTAATAAATAGGGCTTGAGGGGCAGCCAGTGTGCCTCTAAGATTACCAACACAACCAAAGATCAGCAATATTCCAAAGTCTGTTATTACTATATAAAATGGTCTAGGACTAAATTTTTAGAATGTTTTAGTTGACTCTGGGTAGGCTAAACAAACTCTATGGGTATCGTTAAGGAAAACAAACGTCAGCATGTCAATAGTGAAATTGAATTCATTGATTTTCCCTTTCCCTCTCCCCAGTAAGTCATTTTCCTTTCATTGTGACTTGGTTACTACTTCTTAGAATGCAGGCTGTGACTTCACCTTGGCCAATAGATCACATGTGTTTGTTTTTCTCTTTTCCCTGAGATGAGCACTCATGCGTTGTAGAGAACAGGACAATTTAAACCATAATTCAGTTATGTACAAAAAATGAACTTAGCAAACTGGTTTCACTATGCAACAGGAAGAGTTATTCACAAAGGAAGTTACTGCCATGTGTGTATTGTCTATCAGAACTCATCCCATAACTTTTCGTTTAGTGTTTTCCTCTCTTCTATTTTGTTTTGGATTATGTTGCTTTTCCTCTCTTCTATTTTGTTTTGGTTTATGTTGCTGCTGTTAGAGTCATCATTATTTTTAGGTGGGTCCATGCGTTGATCTACTGAATATTGACATTAAATTTTTTCATATATCAAAAACATTATTTTCATATATCATCTAAAATTCCTATAGACTTTCTCCAGCACACAAAAAGTAGCCTGTTGGTCCTCATCTCAAGGGTCTGAAAACCTTCCTGATACCAGAGATAGATCCAGGCAACCAGGCAGAGTTTGTTTGTTTGTTTGTTTGTTTTGCTTTTTGGGTCACACCTGGCGATGCACAGGGTTTACTCCTGGCTCTGCACTCAGGAATTACTCCTGGCGGTGCTCAAGGGACCATATGGGATGCTGGGAACTGAACCCAGGTCGGTCATGTGCAAGGCAAATGCCCTACCCACTGTGCTATCACTCCAGTCCCCAGAGCCTGACACTTAAAATACACACACATTTCGTGGGCCGCCCCTCTGCTTAGGTCTCTGTGTTTGCTGATGATTAGATCCAGGTTGAGCACTTGAGGGAAAATACTACAAAGGTGAAGAACCCCCATACTGCAGCTACTGGAGGTGTGTGAAAGTCCATCTCCTGTCCCTGGGGGAGGCTGACTGTGACAGTTTGGTGGTTGTGGTGTCTGCAAGGTGCCTCCCAGTTTTGTTTTCCTTTCTAGGCTCTGCTCCTCAGAAGAATCACCCATAGTCAGAAGAGGTATTAAAAAGCACCCCCTGGGCCTGGGAGAAGGTTCAATGGACTGGAGCATGTGGTCAGGTCTGGGTTCGATCCCTGGCACTGCAACATACTTCAAGCACCAGCAGTGTGACCCCAAAACAAAATGAACTATGTCTATATCCATATACAAATATCCATGCACATATACACACTCACCTATATAAGCACCTCATGGGAAAGATACTAAGGTTATGAAGTATTCCATTTATTTTTTTAAACCCTTGTCCACTAATTTCAGAGTCCACTGGTAGGTTCTTCCTGAAGTCGTTACTGTGCTTCTCGTGGGCATTTTCTCTTTTCCTCATTTAAACTATATATATATATATATATATATATATATATGCACACACACATATATACTTATATACATATGTGTGTGTGTGTGCGTGCATGTGTATGTATGTATATAGTGTGGGTTTTTTTTTTGGTGGTGGTGGGGTTCTTGGACCACACCTAGTGGTGCTCAGGGACTACTCGTGGCTCTGTGCTCAAGAGAACATATGTTGTGCCGGGGATCAAACAGAGCCTCCTGCCAGCGGAACATGTGCTCAGCCTGCTAAGATGCCTTTCTGAGATCCTTTCTTTTTGTTTTGCTTTTGAGTCACACGTGGTAGAGCTTGGGGGGTCACTCCTGACAGGACTCAGAGACTGTGTCATGTTAGAAATCACATTGGGGATTTAGCAAGCAAAGTATGTGCTCCACCCCTTTGAACTCTTTACCCAGCCTTATTTTCCACATTAAAAAATTAATGTGCTGTTGCAGAGCCCGTAATCAAACCCAGGGCCTGACATATGCACGGCATGTGCTCTGCCAGTGAGCCCAGCCCTGTTTCCTCATTCTTTTTACTCTGAGTAATTGGAAGGTCTGAGGAAGAAAGGTTTGTCTCTCCTGTCCCATATTTTATTTATTCAACCACCTTATCAGTATGGACTCATGGGTGATTACTCAATTCTGTTTTGCTTTTCCAGTGCACGTATGTGGGGGTGGGCAGAGGGTATAGGGGCCTCATACATGTAAGGCAGGTTTCTACTAAATCACATCTTGGCCCCTCAGTCACCTTTTTTTTTTTTAATTAAAATGGTTTTTAAAAATATGAGAGAAGAGAGAAAATGGATAATATTTCCAAAAGAGAGTGAAGACTGCCAGAGAAGAGTCAGCTTTTTCAAAATTTAGAGCTAGCGAGATCGTACAGTAGGTCCGGCACTTGCCTTCCACACAGATGACTAAGGTTTGATCCCTGGCACCCTATATGGCACCCTGGGACCCATCAGGAGTAATTTCTGAGTGAAGAGCCAGGAGTGACACTGCAGGGTATGGTCCAAACACCAGAAGGAAAAAAAATGTATTATAATTTTATTCCAAATGATTGAGATTTGGGGCTTTCTCTGTAGACAAGAGTCAGTTGCTAGTTTGTTGTCATAGGAAAAGAAATCTGAATACGAGGCAGCCTTCTTTTCTGTTCTTATTATGGCTTCCTGTTCCTGCTGAGGTCTGTCTTCTTCTGAGGGGGTCCTGCCTCCTCCTTGCCAGTGCTGGCACCCATCCCAGTATCATCAGGTCTCAGTTCCTGCACAAGCAAGGGGGCTGCAACCTTCCTGCTCTGGGCTGGGACGTTGTAACTTCTATAAGTAACATATCAGAGGGTGGTGGGGAGTGATAGTACAGTGGTAAGGTGCTTGCCTTGAACACAGCCAAACCAGGTTTGATTCTCCAGCACCACAAATGGCCCCACCAAGCACTGCCAGGAATAATCCCTGAGTGCTAGGAGTAATCCCCGGGCATCACTGGGTAGGTGTGCCCCTCAGTCACTCTGGTGTTTTATTTATTTATTTGGGGGGGCTACATATGGTGATGCTCAGTGGTTATTCTTGGCCTTGCACTCAGGAATTACTCCTGCTCTTGGCAGTGCCTAGGGGACTGTATGGGATGCTGGGATTGAACCTGAGTTGGCTGCATTCTAGGCAAGTGCTTTACCCATTGTACTATATCTCTGGCCCCAAGAGCCACTCTGTTTTAATTGAACATTCTCATTCTTTTCTTTTTCAGACAGGGGTAAGGTGGGGCTGGGGTAGGGTACACCCATGGTGCTCGGAGCACCTTAGACAGTGGTGAATGATGCCCCTACTATACTCATAAGTAGTCCTAGGATGTTGGCAAGAACCTCCTACTGAGTGATTCCCTTCTCCTGAAGGGGAAGCTTCTACCTGTAGAAGCTGCCTGGCCCACCTTTCACCCTGCCTCTCCTCACTGCAATCCTCACCCCAGCTGCCAGCAGAGGGAGCTTCTAGACTCCACTGCCTGACCGTCCCTGGTCCACTCCACTGGCTTCCAGTCACAAAAACAAATTCACACACCTACTTCCTGACTTTGTATAGGAGTGCAAAGAACTACCGGTCAAAGGTCTAACAAGAAACAGTATCTCAGAGTCCTTCATGTAGTTAAAAAAAATTTCTTTTTCAAGGATTGACTTGTCAACAAAAGGGGGAAAAAATGGTACCAGAGTGTCTTGTCTGGGGATTTGATCTCCATTGGCAGAAACAAGCAGGTAGCTTCTTCACTGCACCAACAGCTTCTGGCATGGAAAGGACTCCTTACTACTAACTGCACTTCACTGATACCAAATTTGTTTTGTATTTATTGGGGTGTGGGGTTGGGACACACCTGGTGGTGCTCAGGGCTTACTCCTGGTTTTGAGCTCAGGCATCACTCCTAGAGGGACTCTGGGGATCATAAGAGGTCTCGGGATCAAACCCAGACTGGCCATGGGCAAGGCAAGTGCCTGACCCTCTGTACTACCTCTCTGGCTCTGACAGAAGCTTGTTAATCTTAGATATTATAAGTTATCAATTTTCAAGATACTCTACATAGTAGATAAAAATTTGTGCATATAGTCTATTAAATACCTTAAGTATTTACTATTTTGGCTTCTGGGTCGTCCTCCTCAATTTTTTTTTTCCTGTCTTGTGAGCCACACCCAGTGTTGTGCAGGGGCTATAAACTGACTCTGCTCAGGTGTCACTCACAGCAGCGCATGGGGTTCATTTGCACCAGGTATTCAACCTGAGGCTCTTGCATGCAAAGTATGATCTCTCTTGTACCTTATTATTATTCTTAGGTTTGCAAAATTACGGTTTTGGTAATTTATATTTTCAGCCATCCTGGAATTTCAACATTATGTTTCTATCTTCCCAGTAACTTGGTTCTGGTACTGGTTACAGTCAAGACCCTTCGTGCACACAGAATCTGAGGACATTTGCATGATGGAACTTCTTTCATTTGTTTTTGTGTTCTGCAACTTTCCCAGGCATAATATGGCCCTAAAGTTGGATGTGCCCCAAAGATCCTGACATTCTGCCTCAGGTCAATGGAGATATTGAGGGACCTAAGTAAGGTCTTAAAATGGGCAGAACTTTCTGGGGTATGGAGCCCTTCACAGTGAGGGAGCAGGGCTGTGTCTCTTGTCTGACTAACTGGCTACTCTCTGGGACATCTGTGCTCATCACCTTAGGACACCCTTCATCTATGGTCACTCTGAGTCCAACTGAGAGCCTGTTATTGGCGGGGTCTCTTTTCTGACTCTACAAGATATACTTACATGCCTCCACTTCACAAACTCTTTTTGATGGAAGAATAAATAAGATATATATATATGCATATATATTATTGTATTTTCTTTTCTTATGTAATTACATATCTTTAAGACCATTTTGTATAAACTTTACTCTTTCATGGTATCATTATGAACTTATATCTTTCACAATCTAAACTTGTATTAATTAAGCCAACAATAAAAATATTATATTCAAAGTATAATCATTTGTTCATTGGGAGTCCCTTTAAATTGATTTTTTTTTTTTTTTTGCTTTTTGGGTCACACCCAGCGATGCACACAGGATACTCCTGGCTCTGCACTCAGGAATCACCCCTGGCGGTACTCGGGGGACCATATGGAATGTTGGGAATTGAACCTGGATTGGCTGTGTGCAAGGCAAACGCCCTACCCGCTGTGCTATTGCTCCAGCCCCTCAAATTGATTCTTGATCCTCTAGTTCTAGTCCAGAAATTTATTTATTTTTGGCTGCTGGGTCATACCTGACTGTACTCAGGATTTACTCCTGGCTCTGCACTCAGGGAACAATCCTGGTGGTGCTTGGGGGACCATATTGGATGCTGGGGCTTGAACTCGGTTGCCATGTGCAAGGCAAGAGCCCTACTCACTGTGTTATCTCTCCAGCTCCTGCTCCAAATATTTAAAAAGAATGACAGCTCACTCCAGGTCATTCAAAGACCATTGAGAGCTGAGGATCCTTTCAGCAGAAGACAGTATTAGAGTCTGAAATCTGAGGTGAAACCGAACTCACTGATGGTAGGCAAGAATGATCCTCCTTCTGCTCTTAACAATCCTCACAGCACAAGAGAACTATATACATTTTAAAGTTACGTGTTTATACCCATCTTTGTATCATAAAACTTCATAAAACTATGTTCTCAGGAAGGAAATAGGGAGCAGTATAATTTTTTATGCCATTAAAACTCGACTCATCATGGAATCAAAGACAGATCAACCCCAGTTCAATCCCCAGTACTGCACAGGGTCTCCTGAGTGCCACCAGCTGATCCCTAAGCAGGGAGCAAGCCCTGAGAAAGACTGGGTGTGGCCCCAAACCAAAAATCAACTAAACCAAAAAACAAAACAATGCCCCCCTCCCCGAAAATACCTCTCACAAAAAACAAAACCAAAAAACCCAACCCAACTCATTATGAGAGTGCCACATCAGTAAACTTACCAGACTTGTCTTTCTGAATAGCTTTGTCCTCAAAGTAGCAGAACATGACCTGGAAGCGATCAGGATCTGTCGAACGTAGAACCCTAACGAGAAGAACAGTTTTGAGTCCAGTGTGAAAACTCAAGCCCTCCTTGTCACAGATTCATTACTGCCCAGAACTGTGGGCTGCTGGGAACAGACCCACTGAAGAGGTAGTTGCTATTACATTTTGGGAAAGACAGTGCCACCGTCTATCATAACATTCCCACATGGCTCCTCTCGGCAGCCCGCTAGTAAGATCTCTGAAGGACTAAGGGAGGAGAGATAGCTCAACGGATGAGTCTGCACAGAGCATGCAGAAGGCCCAGGTTCGATTCTCGAACGTGGGCATGTAGTCCCCAAGCACCATCAGGAATGATCCCCGAGCTCAGTGTCAGAAATAGATCCTGAGGAACACCAGGTGTGTCTCCCCTGGCCTCCCCGAAACACCCCCCCCCCCCCCCCCC
>JAOXYA010069636.1:0-11631 GCA_028565675.1 Sorex palustris
ATAAAAAATGAAAAAAAAGTAAGGTGGAGTTCATGCACAATTCAATCAGCTAATCAGTGGCTGAATAAATAGCAGTATACTCCTACATAAAAAAAAAAAAAGACCAAAAGCCACAGTTAATCTCAGACCTGCATGTGGATGAACAGACTGGAGTAAGTTGGAAGGGGCAGATTAGCCTGGTGCCTACCCAAGCAGAGCCCCCAGCAACCGCTTTCTTCCACAATCCAAAATCACCACCATACCCCCAGCCTGACTCTACCATCTCAGGATGGACCTCACCAAGATATAATCTGCTGAAAATTTGGGTATGCGGGTTTTGTGACCGAAATCTCCAGACTTTCACAAAGTTGGGGTGGGCTGCCTTCCCTCACTTCCTAATACACATAGAAGCACTGGCAGTCACCCCCCACGAACCAACTCCAGTGCCATCCTATAAACTCTATTACTGGCCTTGCTTCAGAGACCCATAAATAAATTTCAAAAGAGATCAAAAGCCAGAAACGCAGCAGCAAGTCCTGGAAGATGCCACAGAACTGGAGATGTCTCTGGGCCCCATACGGAGCCAATTACACTGGGGCACCCTAGATGGAGCAGGTGCAGTCTCCCCACCTATTCCAGATGGAATCCCAGCGACCAAGAGCTTCCACAAGCAAGACACAGGTATGCGAGTTCCAGGATTAAATCTTCATGCCGCCAGCTTGTGGGCCTGATTGTCACCACCACAATGTGCCTCTGGGCACATCTTAGCGCACCAACAATACCGGTCCAGAAACACCCAATTGAATCCCAATTGGATTAGTGCCCTACAGAGATGTCTCTGGAACCCAACCATCAACAATCTAGGATTCCAGAAACACGTGGTCGGTCATGGCACCTAAGATATCCAAAATGAGCAATGGATAATGAATGATCTAGCATCTGCCCCTGGCAGGCTGGCTCGAATGGTGGTGGGAAAATTCCAGCAAATCATAATGCCCCAAAGTAGAGAGAGAGTACTAGGGAAATTGCCTGCCATGGAGGCAAGGCAAGGACCGCGATGGGGGGGAGGGGGTAGATATATTGGGGACACTGGTGGTAGAAAGTGTGCGCTGGTGACGGGATGGGTGTTCGATCCTTGTATGGCTAAATCTCGAACATAAAAGCTTTGTAACTGTCTCATGGTGAATATATATATGTATATATATATAATGTGGAGTTCATGCCCAATTCAATCAGCTTAATCAATGGCTGAATAAAAAGCAGTACTCCTACATTAAAAAAAAAAAGGCATCCCTGAACATACAGGCAGTAGTAAACCCTTACCGCGGTTGGTATGGCCCCCAAACAAACAAACAAAAAAGGAAACAATAACACTCTGTTCTCTATGTATATCACTAAAAGTTTAAAAATGCATTTAAATAGAACACAGCTCTAAGGGTAGCCACAAGGCAAACATTTTATTGTTTTTTTGTTTGTTTTGCTTTTAGGTTACACCCTGCGAGACACAGGGGTTACTCCTGGCTCATGCACTCAGGAATCACTCCTGGCAGTGCTTGGGGGACCATATGGGATGTTGGGGATCTAACCCGGGTCGGCCACGTGCAAGGCGAATGCCCTACCTGCTGTGCTATCGCTCCAGTCCCTCTTACACTATTCTTTCACACAAAGTCTATACTGTTCTTCTTTTTTTTTTTGCTTTTTTTTTGGGGGGGGTCACACCTGACAATGCACAGGGACCATTCCTGGTTCTGCACTCAGGAGTCACTCCTGGCGGTGCTCAGGGGACCACATGGGACGCTGGGAATCGAACCCGGGTCGGCCGCGTGCAAGGCAAACGCCCTATCCACTGTGCTATCTCTCCAGCCCCTGTTCTTTCATTTAAGTCTATACATTTGGGCCCAGAGAGATAATACAGCAGGTAAGGCACCTGACTTGCATGCAGCTGACCAGGTTCAATCCCTGGCATCCCATGCCTGAGCACCACCAAGAATAATTCCTGAGTGGAGAGCCAGAAGTAAACACTGAGTAATGCCAGATTTGGCTCAAACTGTCCCTTTCCCCAAAATAAAATGTCTGTAGCACTGTAGCACTGTCCTCCCGTTGTTCATCAATTTGCTCCAGCCAGTACCAGTAATGTTTCCACTGTGAGACTTGTTACTGTTTTTGGCATATCGAATACTTTACTGGGAGCTCTGCCGTGTGGGCAAGATACTCTCGGTAGCTTGCTGGGCTCTCTGAGAGGGACAGAGGAATCAAACCCAGGTCGGCTGTGTGCAAGGCAAATGCCCTACCCGCTGTGCTATCACTCCAGTCCAGTCTGTATGTTTCAATTTTTTCATAATAAAACCTCCAAGGGTGGTTGCGATAGTACAGCGAGGAGGGAATTTGTCTTGCATGTGGCCAGCCCATGTTGGATCTCCAGCATCCCATACGGACCACGGAGCACATCAGGAGTAATTCCTCAGTGGAGAGCCAGGAGTCACCCCTGAACATTGCTGGGTGTGACCCAAAGAGCCAAAATAATAATGTAGCACTGTCCTCCCGTTGTTCATTGATTTGCTCCAGCAGGCACCAGTAATGTCTCCATTGTGAGACTTCTTGTTACTGTTTTTGGCATAATGAATATGCCACGGGAAGCTTGCCAGGCTCTGCCGTGCAGGTGAGATACTCTTGGTAGCTTAACGGGCTCTCTGAGAGGGATGGAGGAATGGAACCAGGGTCGGCTGCATGCAAGGCAAATGCCCTACTGGCTGTGCTATCACTCCAGCCCACGTTGTGAAAGAACACTGCAATCTCTCAGACAGTAGGAGGATGGCTGGCAGATGCATACAGAGAGGGGCTGCAGCACAGAGCACAGCAGCCATCTCTTCCTCAGGCTGCACCACAGTATGCTTCCACTCCCTGCGAGCCACTGGACCCCACTGCCTCACGACTGAGCTCTGCAGAGATGCAAACTACTCAAACTATTGGGTCTCCAGACTCTGGAGTCTTCTCGGAGTGGGGGTGGGCAGCCTCCCCACTGCCCCATACTTCCAGAAGCCTTGGCAGCCACACCCACACCCCACAACTGCTGCCACGTAAGCTCACTGTCCAGTTAAATATTCTGTAGTTTCTGGAGCACATGGTCCCAAGCGCAGCCACACAACACACAGACTCTACAATCCTGACATCCCCAAGGAGCACAACAAAATAATAATAAATAATAATAATAATAATAATGATAATAAAACCTCCAAGTAAATGGTGCTTGTAGGCTGTTCATAAGACTAGAACGCACAGAGAGATCAGGACATGAAACCAGGATGGACAGAGCCCAAAGATCCAGAGGATAGCATTGAGGGGGCCAGAGAGCACAGTGGGTGGGGCTAGGCTTGATCCCTGAGCACAGAGCCAGGAGTAAGCCCAAGCACTGCTGGGTGGGGTCCCCTCCCCAAACAAACGAACAACAACCAAAAAAAAAGAAAGAAAGAAAAAAACACAGGAAACCTCAAACTCTCTAAATCCGGAAGGAGTCACCCCTGAGCGCTGCTGGGTGTGACCCAAAGAGCCAAAATAATAATAATAATAAAGAGCACTGTCCTCCCGTTGTTCATTGATTTGCTCGAGCGGGCACCGTTAACGTCTCCATTGTGAGACTTGCTGTTGCTGTTTTTGGCATATCGAATATGCCACGGAGAGCTTGCCGGGCTCTGCCATGTGGGCGGGGTACTCTCGGTAGTTTGCCGGGCTCTACGTCGAACCCGGGTCGGCCGCGTGTCATCCACCGTATCCATCCATAGGGTGGATCTATATCCAGATGTATATGTAGTTCAAACGCCCTACCCGCTGTGCTATCGCTCCAGCTCAATAATAATAGCAATAATAACGATGATAATAAAACCTCCAAGTAAATGGTGTTTGTAGGTTGTTCATAAGAACAGAATGCACCGCGCTATCAGGACATGAGCCCAGGACGGACAGAGCCCAAAGATCCAGAGGATAGCGTTAAGGGGGCGGCAGCAAGAGCGGAGCACGGACCGGAGTAAGGGGAAGCGACTGCACAATTTTTCTTACCCCTCGGCAGCTCCCACCCGCGTTCCCCATCACAGCCGGGGAAACTGAAGCCAGGAGGGAGGTCCATCGTACCCGACACCCTTGGATCCCCAGGAGTCTCAAATTCCCTTGCCCAGGAACTCCCGGCCCAAGGTCCGTCACTGAGGGCCTGCATCCAGACTCAAGGGAACCGCGGGGGGCCGAGAGGATGCTGGGAGATGTAGTCCGACTTCCAAATTAGGAGGCCTGGCCCGCTCTTTTAATGATTAACCGGCGACTAGGAATTCGAAAGCCTGCCCCGGTCTCTATAAGGACCCCATGACTCTCGTCAGCGGCAGTGCCACAAACACTACTCACCTGCTGCCTGGACTCAGCTCACCGACAACTCCCGGTGTCTGCGCGGTCTCCGCGACTGTGCCCACACACCGGAAGTGAGAGCGGAGTTCTCCCTCTGCTTCCGCTTCAGAACAGACCGGAAGTGGAGCTGCCCCGAGTTTCGGAGCGCCTCGGTAAGTTCTGTCTTCTACCCTTCCTCCCTCCCTCCGGAAACGCGAGTGTCAACCCGATGGTTCCGGTTAGTGAAGCTGATGTAAATTTGAAGTGCGTTTGATTTGCGCTAGGCATTTCGCTGGGTGGGCGATTTCCTGATTGTCCCTTGGCTGGTGCCCCTCTCCAAGTCCGAGTTAAAGTACTGACCGCTTCCCCAGGTTGGGAAGGCCACTTTCCCAACTAGTTAATACCGTTTTTCTTGTTATGTTTTAAGACACAATTTAGGGGGCCAGAGCGATAAAACACCGGGTAGGGCGCGGCCTTTGCACGCCTCCGACTTGGGTTCTGTCCCGGTATCCCATAGGGTTCCCCGAGCCTGCCAGGAGTGATCCCTGAGCGCGGAGCCAGGAGTAAGCCCAGAACACAGCTGGGTGTGACCCAAAAAATAAAAAATTAAAGACACAATTGAAAAGGGACTCCTCTGTCCCCGTTTTATAAAGAGAGGACACGGAATCAGATCATCTTGGGAAATTGCTCTATGGCATATTTTGCATACCCCAGGGACCAAGCTTTCTAGTTCCTGCCAGTTTCTCAACCTGAGACTTATCTGGAAGCCTCCACATTTTTTTCCCTAGATGGGCCAACAGGCTCCTTGGAGTAAAGGGCAGGAGAGATCTATATCCAGTTCACAGCATCCCTGTAGAATGCTGCCATTTACCCCAGGGTCCCTTTAAATAAATTGTCCCTCACCTGAGTCCCGCCCAGGGCAGGTAATAAAAACCCCGCCCTCTGTCAGAAACCAGGATCTTCCAGAAGAGTGGGTCACCTCTCCCTCCTGCCTTTCCCCTCCCCTCTTTCTGGCCCCACCCCTTCACAGATGACCACAGTGCGCCCCCAAGACCCTGATCAAAGTGGGGAAGAGAACATCCGAGTCTGGGCTGGTAAGTGAATGTCCTTGGAGACAAGCTGGGAGGGGACCCTGGTTGTCCTGGTCCCCAACTCGCTAGAACCCAGAATGTTAGGACCCTCCCTTCACCCAAGTGTCCAGGGCATCTGTCCCATTCAGTTCCCTCTGGAGCCCCCAAAGAGAAGAAGCGACTGTCAGGTTGCTTCTGTGATCATTGATCTCACTGGGTGGATGTGGCTATGGGTGTCGAGTGTTAACACCTGCAGACAGACTCCTGCCACTCAGGGTGCATTTCTGAGTGCCCTTGCAGGATGCTGCAGTTACGCTGGAGAGAGAGTGAAGGCCATGCTCAAGACTGCCTCTCACTCCTGCAGACCGTAGGGCACTGGATAAGTCCTTTTAGCTCTCTGGGTGCTGAATGTTCTCAGCTGGTCAGTGGGGATGGGAAAGTGAAACTGAGCAGACAGGGCACTGGCTGGACTGTTGTGGGTCCCACTGTGACGAATCCTTGGCGTAGCCAGGGAGAGTGAACCTTGAACCTGGGGTTTGAGTGCCATCCATTTCTACCTGCTTTCAGTTTCCCCAGAATATGAGGGGCAACCCCTCTCTGATCTTGCTGTATGTGGGACTGATCACCTGTCTCGATACCTCTCTTGATGGGGAGCAGGACCACGGTGAGTACTGGGGGGAAAGAGCCCAGTGCATCTGGGCACTGAAATCCCCTCCCCAGCCAGGATCCCTTGCCTCTGTCACCCTTCTGGTTCTGTTTGCTCATGACCCCTCCAGCCCTGAGAACATTTTATTTATGCATGGTGGGCAGTGTTAGGTTGCACCCAGGGCTCCGCCTGGCTCTGGGCTTAGGGCTCGCTCCCTGCAGTGCTTGAGGGATCTCTATGCAATCCTTCATTTTTCTGTCCTTTAGGCCCGGACATCTTCCTGGATTCCCCAGAGGCCCAGAATTTCCTGGGTCCCCTCAAGCGGGTTCCACGAGCCAACCACTGGGACTTAGAGCTCTTCACGCCTGGGAACCTAGAGCGGGAGTGCATCGAGGAGAAGTGCTCCTTTGAGGAAGCAAGGGAATACTTTGAGGACAATACTTTGACCGTGAGGCTGGGGGTAGGGGTGCTGTCTCAGGGGACCCCCTGGCTTTCCTGCCTTCTGACTCCTTTCCTTTGCAGAAACGCTTTTGGGATGGCTACATCCATAATGGCAAAGGAGGTGAGTGGAGGGCAACCCCGTTAGAGTTCCTGATTGCGGAGGGGACTGGTCCCACGCTCCCCCCACGCCCATCCCGTACCCCACAATCCCACCATCCATTTCGTTTCTGAATGCGGTTGTTGTATGAGTCAACTCTGGACTACAATCTGTGACTCAAAGACCCCCGGAAGGGGAAGTGGGGTGGAGGGAGGGATGGTGGCCTAGCCTCTCGGTTCCTCGGCAGTCTGGGCTGGTTACAGTCCCTAGTGGGGCTGTGTTGCTGGGGGGCTGCCCTAGCAATGGAGACTGGAAGCCTGTGTCTCCTCACCTGCCAAATCTTCTCCACTGACACACCCCTCCTCTGAATTCTGAGGCACCATCAGGACAGCAGCCTTGTTGCTAAGGGGGCAGCTCCTTAGCAACAAGGAGGGTTGGCCTGATGGGATGGAGGAAGCAGAAGCCCCAGCTACCTGGCTGTCCTCCCCTCCCCCACAGCCCTATCCCCGCAGGGCCTGGTTGCTAAGGAGGCCTTCTCCCTAGCAACCACATCTAGTGGGGCTGGAGACCCCAGGCCTCCTGCCCATAGGAGGACCCCATCAGGGACCAGCAGCCCCTGGCTGCCTTGTGTCCTGGTTGCTAGGGTAGATGTACCTTAGCAACAGGCTCTGGATCTGGGATGGAACCCAAATATTAGGAGCCCCTTACTAGTGGGGGACCGCCTACCCCATGACAGACAGGGCGGCAGGTAAAGGCTCCGCACTGCACCCTGAATTCTGACCCAGCCTACTCTGCCTTGCTGAAAGAAATCTCTCAAGCCTGAGCTCTCACTCCCTTTTCTCAACGATTTGATCCAGGATACAGCTCAGGTGGAAGGCTCGGGCTCTGCATGTCCCAGACCAGACCCAGGTTCCTTCCAGTCTCCCCCAAAGACAACACAAAAACCAGGCTCCAGTTGACAACAGAGCGCTGCTCCCTGGCAAAGAGCCCCTTTCAGTTCCTGCCGCCCGGCAACCTGGGGAAGGAGGCCCCCTAAACTCCTCCATTGAGAAAGGACATTTCTATAGCTTTTGTCCAGGAGACCCTTGCTGGGCAGTGAATAGACTGGCATCACACGCCCCCCAGTGGCCTGGTCAGCAAAAGTGGCTGCATTGGTGGTGGGGGGGGGGGCAAGATTGCCAGAGAAAATACAGACCTCCCACACCCCAGGCCTCGTTTGCCATTGGAATTTTATGTACACCAGAATAGCTTTTATTTTGTATTTTGTTTTGCTTGCTGGTGCTGGTGAGGGGTGGGGCTATCCTCAGAGTTGGTGGGGAGAAAGGGGAGCCATTTTAGCCCGACTGGAAGTGCTGGGGGCAGGGATCTGGTGATGCTGGTAATCAAGCTGGAACTCCATGCACTCCAGCCCTCTAAGCCATCTCCCTGACCCAGGAATTTTTGTTGTTTTGCGTCCACACCTGGCTCTGCACTCAGGAATTACTCTGGAATGTGCTCAAGGGACCATATGGGATGCCAGGGATCGAAACAGGGTTGGCCGAGTGTAGGACAAAGGCCCTACCCTCTGCACTATTGCTCCGGCCCTAAGGAAAAAAAATGTTGATTTTTGGGTCACACCTGGCAGTGCTTAGGCCTTATTCCTTGTTCTGTACTCAGGAATCACTCCTGGCAGTGCTTGGACTCTGTGGGATGCCAGGGATCAGGTCGGCCACATACACGCCAGATGCCCTACCTGCTGTATCATGGTCCTACCCTCCAAGGAAAAATTTTTAAGGAAACATTTTGGGCCACACTGAGTGTTATTTTGGGGGCTATTCCCAGTGCTACACTTGGTGGTTGCTCTCATTGGCGCTCAGAAGACCATGAAATGCTGGGGCATTTGAAGCCTGCAGTCAGACTGACCCATGAATATATTCTTTTTTTTTTTAAGTGGCTCACCTGGTTGTACTCAGGACTTACTCCTGGATTTGTGCTCAGGGATTACTCCTGGCAGTGTTTGGAAGACCATCTGGGGTGCCGGGTGTAGGAGTACGGATGCTGCCTTATATGCAGCTGACCTGAGTTAGCTCTCCAGCATCTCATGTTCTCCCATGTCCTAGCACTCCTTTCCCCTAAATAATTACTCATTGCTTGCCTGAAATTCACACAGAACTGGGTGGCCTATATTAGTGTTTGCCAAATCTGGTAATGCTTGTAATTGTGGGGCTTCTTGAAACCTGCTATATGTCTGACTCCCGGGAACCTCGACCCACCCCATGTGCAGGAGGAACCTCTGCATGGAGTCTCATCTTCAGAAGCCAGGTGACTCTGTCAGGGTTTTTTTTTGGAGGGGACCACAGTCCAGGCAGTGCTCAGGACTTACCCTGGTTTGCACTTAAGGATCACTCCTGGAGGAGCTTGGGGGATCATATGATGCCAGGGATTGAACTCAGGTTGGTCACTAGCAAGGTAGCTGCCTCCCTGCTGTATTATTTCTCTGGCCCGCTATCAGTGATTTTGGCATCTGTGGAACACAGGGCATTTGCTCAGCCTGTGGGGGTGCCATTATTGCTCCTTTTTTCCAGAGCAGGAAATGGAGGGCAGCTCATGGGAACAGAATGAGTTGCCTGAGGTCAGGTGGCTGGGAAGTGGCCTGACTTCTTGACCTGCACTCCTCCCTGGCATATGGGGGTACCTGGCAGTCCAGGAGGCAGTGATAACCCCCTTTTATATCCCCCACTACAGGGCGTGCACGAGTGGATGTCGCCGGCCTGGCTGTGGGACTGACATCTGGCATTCTGCTCATCATTCTGGTGGGCCTCGGAGCCTTTTGGTATCTGCACTGGAGAAAGCGTCGGGGTCCGCGGCACCCCTGTCCCCAAGAGTAAGGAGGCATCTTTTTCTGGGAGCAGAGAGCAGAGGGTGAAGGACAGAGTGGGCGGGGATGGAGACCTAAGGGTTTGAGCAGGAAGATGTGGAGAGAGGTCAGTGTTAGTCATGTGAAAGGTGTGTCTGTGTGTGTATGTCTCTGTGTATATCTGTGTGTGTGTGTCTGTGTGTCTTTGTGTCTGTGTGTGTGTCAGTGTGTGTCTGTGTGTGTCTTTGTGTGTCTGTGTATGTCTGTGTGTGTCTGTGAGTCTGTTTCTTTCTGTGTATCTCTGTATCTGTGTCTTTGCGTGCATGCGTGTGTGTGTGTGTGTGCATGTGTGTGTGTATGGTGGAGTCTGTCTTAATCCTCTGGCCCACAGTGGAATCTTATTTTTTGCTGTCTGTCTGAAGACCCAGGTTCATGTGTGCTTGTCAGCAGAGGCTGTTTGTTGTCCCTGTCCGGGCTGGCCTGTGGTGTGTGGGAGTGTGTGGTATGTGAGTTTCGTGGTTACAGGGTATAGCATGCATGTGTTAGTCTGAGTTAGTGCGGAAGCAGGTGTCTAGGTGTGCCCTTTGGTGCACGTGTTTGCGTGTGTGCTGTGGGTTGAACCTAGGGCTTCATGCCGATGGCATCTGTGCTCTGCCTCTTGGCCTGGCACCCGGGCCTCTCTCTACACTTGCTCAAGGGCAGGGTGAAAGAGGGATGTGAAGGGCTGGAGAGATAATACAGGTGGTCAGGCCTTACATCCCACTGGGCCTGGTTTGAAACCCAACATGCTCTGTGTGGGCACTGGAACACTGCAAGGGTACACAGAGCCAGAAATAGCCCCTTAGCACCATACAAGTGGCCCAAGCCCCGAAGAAAATGAATGAGGAAAGTATTTCTGTGTGAGCCCTGAGAGTAGAGTGGGCCTGGGGTTTGCGAGTGGATCTGAGAGATCTGGGAGTGTAAATCTGGATTTTGTCTGTGTGTCCTTGTCGCTGTCGTCACCCTTGTTACTGTCCCAGGTCTGCAGGGTTTTCTCCTGGATTCTGCTGGAGCTGGGGCACGCGTGTGTTAAAGCACCTGTTTCCTGTTTTTGCCTGTGTGCCATCTGCCTGTCTTCAGGGTCAGGGTGAAGGTGACTCTTTCTCTGGTCCATGCGTCTCCTTAGCTGTTCTCTGTCATCCCTCCTTATCTTTTCCCCTGTGTCTTTAACCTTTCAGTTTACCTTTTTTGTTTGTTTTGGGGGCCACATCCAATGGTGCTCAGGGTTTACTCCTGGCCCAGTGCTCTGGGATCAGTCCTGGGTGATGCTCAAGGGACTAGGTAAGGTGCCAGGGATAGAACTCTGGTGGTCTTCATACACGTCCAGAGCCCTTGGGTCAGTACTATCCCTCTGGCCCCTGTTGCCCGGGTTAACTGCACACCCTTTGTATTTCCAGGACCGAGCTCATCAGCCCCCTGAGCTCTTTGGGCTCGCTGCCGCCCTTGCCGCCACCCCCACCTCCGGGTCTGCCCACCTACGAGCAGGCGCTTGCGGCCTCAGGGGTGCATGACGCGCCTCCACCCCCCTACACGAGGTACAGGGCCAGGCTTGTGCTCGGGGGCGGGGCCCCGAGGGGCGGGCACAACAGGGGGAGGAGCCTGCGCCCAGGAGGCGGGACCTGGGAAATGAGCCTTTGTGGGCGGGGCTTGGCGCGGGGGGCGTTGTCCAAGCAATTGTCAGGGGGCGTGGCCCAGCGGCGTGTGTGCGGCTTTAGCAGGGGGTGGGACTACTGTCTAGCGGGTTCGGGATTGGCTGAGAGGCCCGGAGTGGCCTAGGTCGGGGTTGGGGGGGGCAGAAAAGACAGCGGGTCTTTGACTCCCCACTGTGCCCCTCCTCTTGCAGCCTCTGGAGGTCTCACTGAAGATCTGTTTCGGAGCCCGGGTTCCCAGAATTGTGCCCCAGATTCGCACCGGATTCCGAAAGCCCCCAGGCTTCAATTCTGGAGCTGAGCGTGGGGTGGGGCGGGAGTAGGGGTCGCCCAGTCCGAAGTCTGCGTTGGCACATGTGTTTCCACCGCATACGGATAAAAGCCGGTCCCCGTGGCCAGCGTGTCTCTCGCGGGCCCGTGTTCTTCAGACTGCGCCACTCCCAGGGAGTGCGTAGCAACTCGGAGAAGGAGAAGGAGAAAAAGGAGAAAAGAACAAGAAGAAGAAG
>JAOXYA010069643.1:0-11630 GCA_028565675.1 Sorex palustris
CTATTTCTTTGAAGAATGTCATGGGTATCCTTATAGGGATTGCATTGAATTTGTACAGTGCCTTGGGAAGTATTGCCCTATATGCAGATTTTTTTAAAAATCACATTTTATGGAGAAAAGCAAAGAGAATTTACAAAAGTGTTGTTCACATTTCCTGAAGAAATTGTAAGAGCTATGGTTGAAAAATCATAATAATTTAACCACAAAATTATCATAATGATAGAAAATATCAAGCATTTATACCAAGACTGGGTACTTATCCTAAAGCAATAAAGAGTGTTCATTATGAGTCAATAATGCCTTCTACTTTATGCAGAAGTAAATCTTCAGAACTTTTCAGAAATATAAAATTGTATAAATTATTGGTTTAGATTGATAGTAGAATTATTTTGATTACACAAATATTTAAAAATTGGAGTGAGTTACCAATGAGAGAGTACTGTAGGTAAATCTTTTGTCTTGCACACAGCTGACCCAGATTCAATCCTTGGTACTCTTTAAGGTCCCCTGAGCGCTGCCAGGTGTGATCTGAACAAAGAGCCAGAAGTAAGTCCTGAGCACAGTTATGTGTAGCCTGAAACACACATAAATACACACAGACACACACACAAACTCACACACAAAAATATAAGTGTGTAATTTCTGAAAATTACTATGAAAGGAACTTTTTGTGAATAGGTGCCAAAAGAGATGTGTTTAAAATATGATCAAATTTGGGTATCATAGATGTGTTACAGATGGCATTGTATGAGACTCAGGACTCAAAATACAATCTGTAGAGTGGACAAAACCTGTAAAGTAATTAGAGGTTCTACACCCCCCCCCCCACACACACACACCTTCATCTGCCCTTCTGTCTCACAGGCACAAGAACACTTTGGACCTTTGCATTTGCTATTTCTTTTCTCTAGAACATACTTTCACTAAATATTTGCATTAATAGTTCCCTTTCTTCCTTTGGGTCCACCATCAGAGAAACTTCCTACCTCTGCCATTCTCTATCTCCTATCATCCTACTTTATTTTTATTAAACCAGTGCCATATGATAATTTACATTCATATCCTTGTATTCCAGGTGTAACATGAAGTATTAAGAGCATCACATAACTATTTCAAATTACGTATCTATTTCCTACAAATAAAATCTAAACCAAGATTAGAGTCTTTGTTGGGGGTCACTGCTTATTGTCAGCACCTAGAACAGCGTCTCACGTGTTATTTCCTAATGAATACAGTAAAGAATACACTGAAGAAGTTAGAGCTGAGAAATATTTAAAACACAGTATAAAGAAAGAATTAAGCAATGAGCCATGCATGTGAGTATAGTATGAAATTGCTGAACTGTGTTGCATTCAGCCTCATTCTTTTATTTTACCACTATTTTGACTGTTTTGACTTTGTAGTAGCACTGTAGCACTGTCCTCCTGTTGTTCATCAATTTGCTCTAGCAGGCACCAGTAACGTCTCCATTGTGAGACTTGTTTTTACTGTTTTTGGCATATAGAATATGCCCCGAGGAGCTCGCCAGGCTCTGCCATGTGGGCAGGATACTCTCAGTAGATTGCAGGGCTCTCCAAGAGGAACGGAAGAATAGAACCTGGGTCAGCTGTGTGCAAGGCAAACACCCTACCCATTGCGTTATCGCTCAATTTTTAAAATATTTATATGAAGACAATACTACCAAGTTATTCATAGTTAACTTTTATACATCCATTGTTCCTGTACAAATTCCAGCGCCAGTATTAACTTCCTTCCACCAGTGTTCTGGGTTCTTTCCCACCTTCCAGCCTATCTCTTTGACAGGAACACTTTTAAGTTCGGTTGTTGTAGTTTTGGATCTTATGATTTAAATTTTGTCTCTTTAATTTAGTTTTATAGATATTCCATTTCTCTACACCACCAATGTTTTGAAGGCCCCTTGCCCCTACCCCTGTTGTTTCTCATAAATCTCTTCTTACTTTGTCCCTTTAATTTCTTTTCTTTCTTGTCCTCCTTCCTATATTAAGTATTATATACTTAAGGCCAAAGATTATATAGGTATCGCCTTTTAGTACCTTTATGCTGCTATTCTATATACCACAGACAAGTTGTGTTATTCTGTGTTTGCTCCTCTTCTACTGACTTACTTTACTTAATATGATATCCTCAAGTTCC
Organism: Sorex palustris; assembly: GCA_028565675.1. NCBI lineage: Eukaryota > Metazoa > Chordata > Mammalia > Eulipotyphla > Soricidae > Sorex > Sorex palustris. Next base: position 2,155 of record JAOXYA010069643.1, read on the forward strand.
ATCGAAATTGCAGCAAAATGCATATTTTTTGTTCATTGCAGCTGTATATATTCTATTTGTTATAAGTCCCACATCTTCATAATCCACTCCTCTGTCACTGGACACCTAGATTGATTCCATAACCTTGTTATTGTGCTAAGTGATGCTATTATAATGGTATAAATATGGACTTTTAAATGAATTGCTTGTGTCCTGTGGGTATATATCACGAAGTGGAATTGCTGAATCATAAAGAAGCATTTTTCTTATCTACATACATATCATACTTAAAACTATATATCTTGGAGAATGTCCCATGAATGTTAGAAAAGAAGATGCACTCTACTTGGGGAGGTATAAAGAGACATCTGGGTATCTGTTAATTCTATCTTTTCCATTTTCTGCCTTTAAGGCCAGTGTTTCCTTCTTATTAAGTTTTTGCCTTGTCAATCTATACAGCCTGAGTGCCAAAATCTCCAACTACTATTGTGTTTCTGTCAATATCTTTCCTCATTTCTATTAGAAACTTCTTTAAAAATCTTCATGGTTCATCATCAGGTGTATAAGTTTAGAAGTAAAAGGTTTTTTGTGTGTGTAGAGAATCTTTGATCACTAATAATCATCCCTGCCCCGTATAATTTTTTAAAATTTGAAAAATTTTGTCTGTTTAAGTGTGAAAACTCCAGCCTTTTTCAGGAAATTATCTGCGAGATCTTTTTCTAGTCTTTGACTTTGAATCTGTGATAACCATGACTGTTCAGATGTGTTCCTTGTAGATAGCACAAAGTTAGGTTCACTTTTCTCACTCATCCTCCCACTTTGTGCATCCTGATTTATGAGTTCAGGATGCTGAAATTCAATGAGACACTTGAGATTAAATAATTTACTGACATGATTTTGTATAAATTAGGAGTACTTGTAAAGTTTGCCTTGTCTTTTAAAGAAATTCCTTTGATCTTGAAAAAATAGCTTAAGAAAGACTATTAACTTCCTAATCTTTGTTTTTAAAATCTTCCTAATCATTTTTTAAAATATAAATGTTAGAGTAACTAACTTATAGAGTATTCTTCATTTAATAATTTAATTTAATTATTTAATTCAATGATTTTAATATCTAATATTTAATTTTAATAATTTAATAATTTTTGGTTTACCATAGTCCACCTTCTGGAGAGACACATGTAATAGATGCACTGTGAATTTTATGAGAGTTCCTTTGGGTGTGAGTTTCTTCTTCATCTTGTATTCTATTGCTGTCTATGAATTTTGTCATTTTGATCATACTATGTATTGGTTTTTCTTTTGGGTTTTATTTTGGCTGGAATGCTTATTTCTTCTTGAAGCTGCCTATATGCCTCAACTTGGGAAATTCTTGGTTACAAGTTCTTTGACTAGTAGTTACTTGTCAACCTTGCCTTCCTTTTCCTCGGGGACTCCTGTGATTCTTAATATTGTTTCTCTTGAACTTGTCCCATTATTCTCTGGTATATTGTTTTTTTTCCTTCAAACCTTTCCCCATATTTTTCTGTAGATTTTCTGCATCATATCGTTGATGCCAGTAATTTGTTCCTTAGTTGCTGATACTCTGATGCTGAGGCATTACACAATTTTTTTGTATTTTGTCAGGCTTGTACTTCAGCTCTGTTATTTCTTATTTCATTTTTCTCATTTCTCCCTGATAATTTTTTGTCCTTTATTGACTGCTTGTACCATTGCTTCTTTGTGCTCATTAAATATCTTCATCACAAAATCTCTAACATCTTTGTCTGAGGTTATAGAGTTGGTTCTGCTGGTAGAGACCTCTAGACTATTCATTGATTTTGGTGGGCAACTACACCTTACCATTACAACTTCTGTGCACTGAGAGCTATAGAGAGGGTCTGTTTTTGTAGTTCCCAGAACCTCATTTTTGTTTAAATAGTTGGATTTATAAGTTTGGGTTTCCAGGGTCCATTTCATTCTCTCCATTTTTCTCAGAGCTTAATTCTCTTCTCAAAATAGTTATTCTATGTTTCTGTTCTTTGTCCAGTTTATTTTTCTGGGATCCTGCTAGGCAATTTTGTGTCTTCCCAACTAGGCTTTATTCTGTTAAAAAAGTAAAAGCCCATGAAGGTGATTGAGACCCATAGTTTTACTGATGTTCTTTAGCACAAACTGTGGAATTCTTCCACCACCGCTGTGTAGAAGACCACCTCTTTTCAATTTCTTCACCTCTCCCACAGCCCAGTGACCACAAGATCATAACTCAGTTTCTGTTGTTCCCACACAGAGGTTCTCTGGAACAGTTCAAGAAGCTTTGTACTTATTTTCTCTACTGGTCTTCTTACAGAGTTGGTTCTATTTATATGTTGAGCCTCTTATGCAACTGATTTTTATGTTTTATGATTGTTTTGTTTCCTGGCTTCTTTTTACATTATCTTGTCCCTACTTCCCATCCAAAAATAGTCTATCCAACCAAATTTTCACTTAGATTTGAAAGAGTTGTAAAAAAGTCTCAGAAAAATAACAATGAAGGAATTCATAAAAAGCGAACAACTCTAGGGGGCTGGAGAGATAGCACAGCAGGTAGGGCATTTGCCTTGCACGTGGCCGACCTGGGTTCGATTCCCAGCATGCCATATGGTCCCCTGAGCACCACCAAGAGTAATTCCTGAGTGCAGAGCCAGGAGTAGCCCCTGTGCATCGCCCAGTGTGGCCCAAAAAGCAAAAAAAAAAAAAAAAAAAAAAAAAAAAAAAAAAAAAAAAAAAAAACCTAACAGCTCTATGGGAAATTCTAAATAATCTTTTTATAAAAGGCAAAGAAACCTCACCTAAAAGTAGTAGTATGGGGCCAAAGCGATAGTACAGTGGGGAGGGCATTTGCCTTGCACGTGGCCAACCCAGGTTCAATCCCCAGCATCCCATATGGTCTCCCGAGTGCTGCCAGGAGTGATTCCTGAGTGCAGAGCCAGGAGTAACCTCTGAGCATCGCCGGATGTGACCCCCCAAAAAGCAATAATAATAATAATAATAATAATAATAATAATTAAAGTAGTAGTGTACTTTCAAATCATAAAAATGTAGGAAAGAAGAAAAAACAATAAAAAGGCATTACAGTATCTCCTAGAATGAACTCTCTTTAAATTTAAAGAAATATTTGCTTTAAACTTAAAATGAGATACAGGTATAGAATGTAAACTTCATAGTAATACACAACAAAATTTCTTGCAGAAACAAATAAGAGGAAATGGAACTTGATTACTTCAGAACAGGAAGATGCCAAAGTATAAAAGGAGAAAATAAGGGAAGAACATGAGAATAAAGACAAACTGCAAAACCACACAAAATCTATATTAAAATGGCAATAAATTCCTTATAGCAATAATTTCACTGAATATCACCAACCAAGAGGTAGAGCATTGTGTGGATCAGAAAATAAAACCCAACCTTCTATTTCTTACAGAAGTAGAACTTTAATGATAGACATAGACTCTAAAAGGTTGAAAAACAATCTTGTGTGTAAGTGGCAGCCTAAAGAAGACATAGATGGCCATACTTATGTTATACAAAATAGATTTCAAACTTTTAAAAGGTACTAAGAGATTAAGGATAGACATTACATAATGATTAGTGGATTAATACATCAAGAGGACATAACCACTTATTTAACATATACACACCAAATGAAGGAGCATCAGAGTTATAAAACAACTACTAATAGATTTGAAGAGAAATATCCATAGCAACACAATCGTAGTAGAAGTCTTTGACACCCTACTTTCACCAATGGACTGATAAGCCGGATAAAAATCAACAGGCAACAGCAGTCTTAAATTAAAAATTAGAGGAATTAGCCTTTACAGATATTTTCATGTCTCCCAGGTCCCCAAAGTCCAATTACTCGTTGTTCTCCCATGCACATGGATAGACTATATCTTGGGACACAAAAAGTGTTAATAAAGTTCTGAAGATTAAAATCATGTCAAGTATCTTTTAGGTCACAATGCTATGAAAGTAGAAATAAATATTATAAAGTTGAGAAAATGCAAACTTTTGGAGTCTAAACAAATATTAAATAACAACTTCTGGGTTAGGGAGAAAATCAAAGGACAAATAAAACAGTCCCTGGAAATAAATAAGAATGAAGACATCGTTGGAACCTTGACTCTAGTGGGGAAGAGGCAGGGCAATTAGAATAGAAAAGGGACCACAATGACAATGATAGCTGGAAATGATCACTTTGGATAAAACAGTGCTGAAATGAGGTAAAGTGATATACATGTTACCCTTTAAGCACTTGAATGGCAAATCGTAACGTGTAAAAGAAATGAGAGAGAGAGAGAGAGAGAGAGAGAGAGAAAAGGAAAGGGAGTAAAAGAGAGTGAAAGAAAAGGAGGGAGGGAGAAGGAGGGAGGGGGAGAGAGAAAGAGAGAGAGAGAGAGAGAGAGAGAGAGAGAGAGAGAGAGAGAGAGAGAAGTATCCGCGAAAACGGAAGAGAAACTGGCAACATTGGTGGTAGAAAATGTACACTGGTGAAGGGGTGGGTGTTGGAACATTGTATGGCTGAAACCCAATCATGAACAACTTTGTAACTGCGTATCTTATGGTGATTCAATTAAAAAAATATAGCAAACTAGAAGAACGTTCATGATAGTGAAAAAAGACTAAAATAAGAAAAGACTAAAATAAGTAACCTAAGATCTTAAAGATCTAATTTTTTTTTTTGCTTTTTGGGTCACACCTGGCGTTGCACAGGGGTTACTCCTGGCTCTGAACTCAGGAATTACCCCTAGTGGTGCTCAGGGGACCATGTGAGATGCTGGGAATCGAACCCGGGTTGGCCGCATGCAAGGCAAGCGCCCTACCCGCTGTGCTATTGCTCCAGCCCAAGATCTAATATCTTAAGGAACTAGAAAAAGAACAACAACGTTCAAAGTTAATGGAAGAAAATTAAATTTAGATCAGAAATTATTGAAGCTATTTTTTTTTAAAAAAAGAAAAAGAACCAATAAAACAAACTTGTTCTTCAAGCTGGGGTTGTCCCTTGAACAAATTTTCCCTTTCTCTTCTCACACCTTTCTAAGCAAGTTTCATTCAGTAAAAACTACCTTGCTTCACAACAAAAAGAACCAATGAAACAAAGACATGGTTTTCTGAAAGAGTAAATAATACTGATGAACTTACACAGTAAAACTCACAAATTAAAAAAAAAATAACAAAGAGTAAATAATGCTGATAAACCTTTAAGTAGACTCACAAATTAAAAAAAAACTAAAACGTAAGATAATAAGGTTGGAGATGCTATTTACCTGAGGTTAACAAGGCACGTGGGGCTGTTTATCTTAGTAAAAGTACTGCAATTAGCTGACTACGGTTTGGTCCCCTATGCCACATGATGCCCCTGAGCATCACCAAGTGCAAACATGGAGTTTCCCAAGATCCACAGGGTATGCCCCCAGAGATCCTCAAGCACCACTAGCATGATCTGATTAATCCCTGATTCCACAAGGGCTAAGAAGCACTGAGTCCCTAGGACCTCACATTAAACTGCTCGCCTGGCCTGTAATCTCCAGGAGTGAACCCAGCCCTTATCAACACCATGCATATATATATGAAATGCAAAAGATCATAAAATACTATGAATAATGTTTACTACTATGTTGGAGAACGTAGAAGAAATGGAAAGATTTTTAGATCATACAACTTCCTGAGACTGAATCAGGATAAAACAGAAAGCCTTAATGGACCAGTTACTGGTAAGAACTTTGAAAGAGTAATAAAAATTCTTCCCCAAGGGGCAGCGAAATAGTACAGTGAGTAGGACATTTGCCTTGCACTCAGTATACACAGGTTCAACTCCAGGCATCCCATATGGTCCCCAAGCACTGCCAGGAGTAATTCATGAGCACAGAACCAGAAGTAACTTACCCTCAGCACTGCAGGGGTGGCCCCCAAACAAAACAAATCAAAACAAAACCTTCCCAAAAACAAAAGCCCAAGTCTAAGTGGAATTATCTAATTTCTACCAAACCTTCTAGAAGGACCTGTCCTCAGCCACTTTCCCAAAAAATAAAAGAACAGGAATTCTCCCCAAAAGATTCTAAAAGGCAAATATACCAAAAACTGATAACTGATACAAAAACTGATAGAGACATCACTAAGAAAGAAAACTATAGATAAATATCACCAATGAACATAAATGCAAAGACCCTAAAAAAAATCAGTGAACCAAATTCAACACTGCTTTAAAAGGACTATATAAAAGAAATCTCATGATCCAATAGCCACACCCAGTGATTCTCAAGCTGACACTCAGCAGTTCTCATGATTTTCCTCTGTCCTTGTTTGTCTTTTATCTTCAAATTCTCCAAGAAAATTTATGATCTTATACAATCTATATACCAGGAGGAAATACACAGAAAAACACAACATTCTTAGAACCCCTGTTTTTTTTTCTCAAGGCCTATTTGTCCCAAAACACCCCTCTTATTTAAAAAAAAAAAACAAGACATAAATTTCAAGCCTTTCCTTCTACTTGTATAGCTATTCCCTGAAACAAAGGGACGAAGAGGCACTTGTGAGCATTACTCCTGCCATAATTATACTCCAGGCAGCAATAACATCTTTGTTTTTTTGCAAAAGGTGCTACATAGGACACTGTTTGATTTCTGATGCACCAAATGGTGAGTCTTTGTTCAACTTCAAAAGTAAAGAATATTACCACAAAGATAGTCTCATTGTGATTAATGCATAACTTAATCAAAATGACATAATATGAACTATGATTTTCATATTACCCTAATAACAGATTTTTAAAAGACATGAAGCAAAAAATGATAGAACTACAAAGATAGTTTAGTGTAAAATATAGTCTAAGATTTCAATAGCATTGCCTATAACTGAAAAAAATAAGTAAACATAACTCATAAAATTTATACTTTACAAGGGTATGGTGCCGCCAGCAGGTTAATCTGTACCTGTGAGGCGAGTGCATCAGCAGCCTCATGGCACCTTCAGACTTCCAGATACCCCAAAATTGCTGCTGTGCCTTTGGCCAGACCCCAAAATGTTAAAATTTAATGGATATAGGTAAGGGAATGTGTGTCAGTGGTGAAGTGCCTGCCTTGCACACAGGAGGTCTACATTAGACACCTGACACTACTGAGAAACAACAAAATTGACAATTTTGGTGAAATAAATCAATCATTTAAAGGACACAAAATACAAATTCTCTAATGAAGGAATAGGTCACCTGAAAAACACTATTAAAGAAATGAATTTTGTAATGAATAAAGCAGTTTTTAACTGTTTCACTGGTAAATTCTATCAGATGTTTAAGTTACCAATTCTAAACTAAAGCTTATCAAAAACAGAAAATCAATAATAATTTCTAACTTAACAGGTCCAACAATATTCTAATATCAATCTAGAAGAAAAAGCTATAACAGGAAAAGATTATAAACCAATATCCCTCTTGAAAGTAGATGTAAAAATCCTAAAGAATTTTTTAAGCAAGTTGAATCCAACAACTGTTTCAAGAGTTCAAAAAGAGATCAAAAGAGACTTATTTTGATAAGGAATCCAACACTGACTTAATATTGAATTTCATCATAATGCAAAACTTAAAAACTATGTGATCATTTTAGTAGACACAGAGGGAAGGGGAAAAATTTCACAAAAACAACAAAACCCAATATCTATTTCTAGGGACCAGAAATAGGACTTGATTGATTGCATGCTTTCCATGTGGGAGCCTGGATTCAATCATTAGCACTGAATGTCCCTTGAATACCACCGGGGTTGATCCCTAAGCACTGAGTAGGGAAGAAGCCACTAAGCATTGCTGGATGTGGCTACAAAACAGAAAAACAAAAATAATACAAACAGAATATCCATTTACAATAAAATTTCTCAGAATTGTAAGAATAGAAGGGACTAAGCTGTACTAATCATATACGAACCCCCCTAGAATAACATCAAAGCCAGTCATCATTGAATGTTTTCCACCAAAGACCATTAATAAAAAGAGAGCTTTTACTTAGTGTCTTCTATCAGTTTCCCAGATATTTTACCTAGCACAATAAACCAAAAAAAAAGAAGTAGAAATAATCAGATCAAAAGAAGTAAAACTATCTTTATTTTCATATGTAATTATGAAACAGGAAATATGAAGTAGGAAGAATATAATCAACAAGAAATGGGAGTCACAATATGTATTCCTATCTTCTGACAAATAATACTTCTTGCAATTTTTTGCTAAGCAATTTGTCACCCAAAATAAAGGTTACATTTTTGTTCAGGCTCCTTGCAGCTAGATATGGCTTTGTGACTAATTCTTTACAAATGACTTTTAGTATTATTTGATTACTTTGGGGAACTTTAAAGCTTTTCTTCATACCAGCTGTCAGCCTACGTCTGAACTTTTGCAAAGAGAGAAATTTTAATTATCTTGCTGAAGACATGACTTTAAACAAAGACAGGTCTTTGTCTAAAGACCTGCAGCTGAAGAAACTGAATGAGTTTGATCAAATTGCTACAGAGGAAATGAAAACGATGGGTTCCTCTCTATAACCTGAGTGGATATGATTGTCTAGGAGATTGAACATTTTGTAACCAATCAGACTGAATATATTTTTATTACCTCATTTGCCTTGGACATAAACAGAAAACAGAAATATCAAAGATGCAAAGTTATGCAGAGTATACAAAGTTACACAGGTCATGAGTCACTGAATGTCCAGGTTGCTGAACTGGACAAAAGGCAGCTGTTGGACTTGTAAACTGTAAATAAAGAATGGTAACATTGAAGTCCTCTGGTGGAAAGTGTGCTGTTTTTGTTTCCCATTCCCAAGAACATTGAAGTAAGTTGTTTGCACTGTGAGATCATATACTTACTATAAGACAAAAAGAAAAAAAGAAGAAAATATAGAACATAAAAGAAAGTTTAAAAAAATTAGTAGATCAGCACAATAAACTCAAAATCTGACCAATAGTTTAAGAAAGAGAAAAAGGAGAAGGTTCCAAGAACCAAGGGCACAGATTGAAAAGGTTCATTATCATGAAAGCAAAAGTTAGAAAGGTGATTCATAGTGAGATATGTTGTTGTGTGTTTTCAGAACGCCAGAAAAGATACTTTTATAGCTAAAAGGAACTTAAGAAATTATTAATAATTATAATGGCTTTGCATTTCTCAACAGTGGAATCAGAAGTCAAATGACAGTGAATCAAATGCCTTCAAAATTCTGAAAAAAATTTAGCTTAGAATTATATAACTATATAATCTATTAATCAAATATGAGAACTGTATAAAGGCATTTTTACATACTAATGGACTCAAATACCTCCCACATAGTCTTTTGTAAATACTCTTTGTAGAATGCCTTGTACTAAAACAAGGAATTAAAACAAGGAACATGATGACACAGGCAAAAGAACCTCTGATAAAGGGAAGGTAAAGGCCCTCTCGTTGATCGTCAATTTGCTCGAGCGGGCCCAGTAACGTCTCCATTGGAGACTTT
>JAOXYA010069660.1:0-11630 GCA_028565675.1 Sorex palustris
TATGACGAAACCCAAGCACAAAGATTTGTGAATCTACAACAACTGTACCCCATGGTGCTTCACTAATAAAAAAAAAAAAACAACAACAATACTTTGTCTTTGGGTTTTTTGTTTTGTTTTTTTCTTTAATTTGGGCTACACCTGGCAATGCTGCAGCGTAGAGGCATGTGTAGGGCTCTGGTTCTGGGCCTCCACATGCTGAACAAATGTTCTGTACCACTTAACATATCTCCCCAAAGACTCTGGTCCTAATTTTTAACACTCATGTTTATGTGGCCAAATAGCAAGTTAGGGTATCTGAGTGCTTCTCACTAAACTGTGTTCTATTTTGTAGAATTTTAGAAAGAACAATTAGAGCAGCTGTGGAACAGCACCTTTTTGATCTGCAGAGCAGCATAGATCATGATCTTAAGAATTTACAACAGAAAAGTCTGGTGTGTGATAATGAAACAGGAAGTATTAATTGTGATGGGGAACATTCTAATAACCAGTAAGAAATTTTTAAAACTCTTCAGAGTTACTTGTTAAGAGTTACTGTTTCATTATAAAGACCCCTTTTAAAAAAAAAGAAACACAAAAAACAGGTTCTGAAGGTCACTGAAAACTGTGTGTACTTATACATACATTTTCTATGCTTAACATTGAAAATTTCACAAATCTTCCATTTAGTTTGTATATATTAAGTGGAACACAGTCAAGCTTTCTTCCCGAATATCAGGTGGAATAGCCTACTTAGGAACTGTGTTGTTTGAAAAGTAACTTTAAAAATTAAACCTGGTGACTGGAATGATAGTACAACAAGTAGGGCACTTGCCTTGCAAGCAGGACCTGGGTTTGATTCCCAGCATCCCATATGGTCCCCCCAAACCCTGCTATGAATGATTGCTGAGTGTAGAGTCAGAAGTAAGCCCAGAGCACTGCCAGGTGTGGTTCTAATGCAAAAAAAAAAACAAACCCAAAACTTAGACGCGTACTCTTTGCAAAAGTGGGTTGTACTGTGAGAGGCGGTGATCTAGACAGAGATAGCAGTTTGACATGTAGATACTGAATGGTGAGCAGAATCAGCCTTTCTATTTAAATTATCTTCTGCCCATCCCAAAGACTTTTTTTTTTAAATTTTTATTGGTGAAACACCATGAGGTACAGTTGTAGACTTTGAAATTTTTGTGCTTGGGTTTCAGTTATACAATGATCGAACACCTATCCCTCCACCAGTGCCCATTCTCCACCACCACTGATCCCAGCATCCTGCCCACCCCCTATTTCCCCCATCCCACCCTGACTCTGTGGCAGGGCACTTTCTTTTGTTCTCCTTTTGGGTGCTGTGGTTTGCAACAGAGGCATTGAGTGGCAATCATGTTCGGTCCACAGTCCACTCTCAGCACGGATCTCCCACCCTGGGAGGATCCTCCTAACTTTTTATGTCTTGTGCCCCCTTCGCACCTCTGATAGGTTAGTAGGTATAGCTGACTTAGGGAAGTGGTAAAAAGCAAAGTGAGAAATAAACCCTGGTTTCCTGAATCCACAGGAATCCCTGATTTCTCTTGCCTTTTATATCTACTAAGAACATTGAAATCGGCTACAAAGAGCAGTAGACGGATTTTGTTTTGTTTTGTTTTCTTTGTTTCTTTTGTTTGTTTGTTTTCTTTCCTTTTTTGTTTTTTCCAGAGAAGGAGCACACCTGGCTGTGCTGAGTTTACTCCTGTCTCTGTCTTCAGGGATCAATCCTGGCTGGCTCAAGAGGACAAATGGGAAGCTAAAGATCACATGCAAGCGATCTTACCCCCTGTATGATCTATAGCTGTTGGGGAACAGTTTTTCCCCAATGTGCCTAGAAATGTTGTGCACAGGATCCAGGCACATGTGAGGCAAAGGATGATGGGTGCATGGAGAAACCAGTCCAAGAGATAGCAGATGGCCGTTCACATTGTTACCAAATACATGCATATTTTATAGGGGGTCTCAGCTTAAGAGGATGGTCCAATCACATAAAGTTTAGCATTACTGATCTATCACCTTTCCAAACTCTGCTTTGCCCTGGCCCAGTCACATTTAGGGCTAGATGCTGCAGTTAGGAATGACTCGCTAAGCGGAGATGACAATTCTAGGAGGTTAGGTGAGACTCTAGGCCACATACCTGGTGTTGTAAAATACACCCAGATACTCCCTATTGGGTCACTATGCAGGGACACATCTTGTCTGCTCTGCAGGGACAGATCTTATCAGCTCTGGCACCTGTTGCCAAACTCCACTTATAGCTCTAGCCCCAAGCAGTGGATCTTCCAACCAAACATAGTGTAATTTCCAAATGCGATTTTAAGTACCTACAAAGCTTGTTTATTTTTATTTTGCTTTAATAAACATAGGTAGAGCCTAGAAATTAATATTTTTAATAAAAGCATGTGATTCCTATGCAGAGGGCCACAGGCGGCCTTTAGAGAGACACTGTTCTCTCCCAACAAGCCCCAAACTGGGAATCAGGAGTTCTGGAGGTTAAGTTGATCTTTCATCCCACTCACCCCACTCTATCTGTTTTCACATTAAAAAAAAATATATATATATATATTTAAAGCAGCACTCCTAATTACATAGGGAGTCATGAGAATCAAAGAGGAATAGTTTAAAACAATGTTACAGTAACACACTGGCTGGTATTTGAACAAATTTCAGCATAGTATGGCCTGGCAAGATTGACATAAGATTAACAACCATCACATGAATTTTAATGATCCTCTAAAAAATTATTTTTTAAATGAGTCATACCCCCAAGTACTACTCAGAGGTCATTCCCAGCAATACTAAGAGAAATCGGGCTGGATGGTCCAATACTCAGGCCCAGTGGTGCTATGGGCCGTCATGCACAGAGACTTTCAAGGCTGTAGCAGTGGCAATTATGGGAGTCATGTGTTGCTAAAATTCAAAACTCAGGTTCCCATACGTGCCAGGCACAATCCTAACCACTGAGTATCTCCTGGCCTTAATCTTTGCTTTATGTTCCACTTCAGAAAACATTTCTAGATGGTTCAACTGGAACCTATTTTCTTTTGTTATTTTGTCACATCTCTTTGTACATGTACTGTAGCAATTCATACAGTTGGCATCAATGTGTATGGGGGCTTCTTCAGTGGCTAAAAGGCATGTGAAAGGCAGTATCTCAGGGTTAGAGTTGCAATTCTCCATTGTGTTCAATAAAAATTGCCAGCTTCTAAGCCATATAATGGGTCTAAATCCATTCTTACATATCTGCAGAGGTCACAGATTATAGTATTGCTTTCTGGAACCAGATCTCTGAAACCCTGATTTCGGACAGGGCTTAATGAGAAGAGGAGGTATAATCTACAATAGCTAAGGTTTACGAATAGGACACAATCAGGAATGGAGAGAGCGCCTTAGCAATAAGGAACTTTAATGTGACCTTTCGTTTATTCCAAAAGGTTATTATTTTTCTAATAATAAAATTACATTAACCTACTGTAAAGAGTTTAAATTGTGTGTCTTAACCTACTGCTGGGCACATATGTGTCCATTACCTTTTCCTATATTATTCTTCCTTACAATTTAAAAGCATACTTATAGATTATAATGCTTTTTTGTATTATGGTATCATTTATATTAAAGTTGTAGAAAAAATCAAATAATATCGAGATAAAAATCCCCATAAACACTGAGTTTTGATAGAATTTAATGGGAATTCTAGAAATTCATTCTTTCTTATGGGTGGTCCTGCTCTTATTCCATTTCTCTTGATTCATCTAAACATATGCATATACACATGATCTTATATAAATGTGATCATGTCTTCAACACTTCCTGTGATTTGCTTTTATACTGAGCAATATGTGCTTTTCTGTCAAAGCTTTAATAAAAAGGATATACCCACAATGTCCTTTCAACGAATACTTTTTATTTTCCTATATGAGCACAAATCGGTCTTTAATTAATGCCATATTGATAGTCATAGATATTATTTTCAGACATTTGTCTGTAAATGTATTGGGCATTAGTTTCCTAGGAACTCTGATGAATCTCTTTGTAGATATATGTTTCATTCTTATCTATAAGTTAATAGAAAATTTGTTCCTAAAAATGGATGCTCTCTCTTTTTCATTTTATCGCTCTCTATTTTTTAAAAATTAGGCTTTTATATTTTATGTTTTCCTAACAGAAGCACATTCTAGATATAGCACTGGGTAATGACATATAATACATTTGTTTGGAGCATATTCATCTCCATCATCTGTTACTAAATTGTTTTCAGGAAGTTCCTTTACATAAAAATTAAACCATTTGCACTGCCATTAATTTAAGTTAATGTAAGCAAAATTTGAGCTTTCATAAATTGATATTTAAAACTTGTTTAAGGTAAACAAAATTTGGCAGATCCCAATTTACTACAGTAAAAAAATAATAAGCAATTATTATTTAGATCTGGGGAAGCAAATGGCTTATTTGGATACATGGAATGTTAGGGTAAAAACTCATGAAGCCATTGTTTTAAATACTATTTTTCTTTCATCTGGTATTTTTTAGTATCTCTTCCAGATGCCACTTTTTGCATAATCTCTTTTATTTGTGGGGCTGGAGCAATAGTAGCACAGCAGTAGGGTGTTTGCCTTGCACGAGGCTGGCCAGTTGACCCGTGTTCGATTCCTCCACCCCTCTCAGATAGCCCAGGAAGCTACCAAGAGTATTCCGCCCACACAGCAAAGCCTGGCGAGCTACCTGTGATATATTCGATATGCCAAACACAGTAACAATAAGTCTCACAATGGAGACGTTACTGGGCCCATTTGAGCAAATTTATGAACAACGGGAGGACAGTGCTACAATGGTCTTTTATTTGTGTGTTATTCAGGAAAAAAATTGTTTCATGTTCTTGGGAAAGGTCCCATCTTCCCCTCTGATTTTCTGCCTTAATATTACTTGGAAACTGCATATTTAAGAAACATCCTGAAGAGTCTAAATTTCATACAGTTTGGAAAATAGTATCACCTAAGGACCTTATAGTTTAAATCATACAATAGAATGAGGACGTGTGCAAAGCAACATGGACTGAGGCTTTCATGGAAAAAATGGCATCTGATTTACTTATAGAGGTAAGAAGGAAGCTATGAACATCTGTAGCACTGTAGCACTGTCCTCCCATTGTTCATCAATTTGCTCAAGTGAGCACCAGTAACATCTCCATTGTGAGACTTGTTGTTGCTTTTCTTGGCATATTGAATATGTCATGGAGAGCTTGCTAGGTTCTGCCATGTGGGAAGAATACTCTTGGTAGCTTGCCGGGCTTTCCGAGAGGGAAGGAGGAATCAAACTGGGTTGGCCTCCTGCAAGGCAAGCGCCCTTCCCGCTGTGCTACTATTTTAATTTGTGAAATAATTTTTATTTATAAAGTTTTGGTATATATATCAATATATTATTTGAAGCACAAAGCAAATAAACTACATAATCCTATACTCCCCACATTTTTTTAGTGTGGCTAATTATGGCAGATTTAGCACTGCACTTCACTGTCTTCCTATTTTTCACCAATTTGCTTGAGCACCAAACACAGTAACAACAAGTCTCACAATGGCAGATTTAATGTCTTCCCATTCCACAAATTCATATATTGAAATTCTAACTTTTAACATGGTGGTGATTGGAGGTAGGCCCAAGAAAGCCAGTCTTAAAATAATGATGAGATTTTTTTTTCTTTTTGTGTCACACCCGGCGATGAACAGGGGTTACTCCTGTTTTGCACTCAGTAATTGCTCCTGGCGGTGCTCAGCGGACCATGGGATGCTTGGAATTGAACCCGGGTTAGCCAAGTGCAAGGCAAATGCCCTACCCATTGTACTATCACTCCAGCCCCCCTATGATGAGATTAATGCTCTGTAAGAAGAAATACCAGCTCTCCCTTCTCTCTAATACCTCTCCCTCCCTCTCTCTCTCTCTCTCTCTCTCTCTCTCTCTGTCTTTTCTTAACCCTTTTCCTATCTTCTTTCCCCCCTTCTCCTCACTCCTCTCCCCCTTATCTCTCTCTCCCATTCCTTTCCCCTCTTCTCTCTCCCTACTCCACCCCCACTAGGTAGTGAGACGCTTCTGTCTGCAACCCATGGAGAGAATCCTCAACAGAAACCAACATTGCTAGCACCTTGATCTTGAACTTCCAGTGTCTCTAAATGTGAGAGAATAAATTTCCATAATTAAGCCAGCCAGTTCATGGTTTATTGCTAGAGTAGCCCATGTGGACTAAAACAGTAGCAGTAGTATTATTCTTTTTAGCACCTACTTCAATTCTTTACTCCCTTTTATTTGATTTCTTTCTGATCTCCTTTCTCTTGTGACTTTTCTTCATTTCACTTTGATTGCTATTTTCTTCTCTATAACCGTAACTTTTTTCATTTGTTTCATTATTTTATTATTATTTTATTTTTGATGGTGATGGGGCACACCCAGTGGTGCTTTTGGGATCTCTCTGTCCTGAGATCAAACCGGGGCCTTCTGCATTCGAAGCATGAGCTCAGCTTATTGAGTTATCTCTTTGCTCCTGTTGCACTGGGTGTTCAAATTTTTTAGGTTTTCCTTAGATCTTTTCATCCTCTTCCTTTCACTAAACGCTAAAGACAACTGACAATTTATTTTTAGCATTTCTCTGTGTCGTCTTGTCATTTCAATTCTCTCTTTCCTGTGATTTATTACCTTACTCATAATATTTCTGTTTCACTTTGTCACCTTTATTTTTATTTCATTCACTTCCTCAGTGTTCTCTCTTGTACCCCTTTTCTTTCTTTTACATTTTCTTGTATTTCCCTTAGTTCCTTTAGTACAGACTATTTTACTCCTCACCCCTCTCTTCTTATTCTTGTTCCATCTATCCCATCCCTGGGGTTCTACTGTTTCCCTTTCATGCTTAATGCTTAAAAAACACCTTTAGGAGCCACATGTCCTCTACATGTAGGCTGCAATTGGACAGGACAGGAAGACAGATAGTGAGTAGCCAGCTCAAGAAAAGCTCTCACGACAATCTGACTTCTCCTCCTGCTTTCATTCTTCATTATTTTCTTTCATTATGAAGTTGTCTGCTTTAAATATTTTTCCTGAAGTAATTTTATTGCTATCCTTCCTATTTCCTTCTAGGAAAATGATAACCTGCACAGTGCTTTTCTAGCCTGATACTGAAAATCATAGTAGATGATGAAAATCATGGATTGCACCAAAGGATCTAGATATAATCACCAATTTCTAATGTACTGTTGTAGGTATAACAGAATAACATAGTCCATCATTTTTGGGTATGCACATGAGCCACATTATTCAATATCTACAACCGGCTTATAAATTAGACCTTATTTGTATCTTCATTTTGAATACAATAATAGAAAATAAGATGAAATTTTCCCAGGATCACAGAGCTAGTGCAAAACATATCTGAAAACAGCACTTTTTATAAGAAAGAGTCTGCATGCAAAAATTTGTAGGGGGAAATTGGTACAAATCTGAATGTGTGGGCTTTCAAATATTTATGAGGCAGCATGATATAATAGGCGCATCAGAAATGGTTTTAAATTGGATCAATCAATTATGGGTTAGAAGACACAATTAATTATGCCCAAACCATACAGATCTGACTCTAAAATACAAGTTGTATGTATAACATTTATGTGTATTTTAAGAATGAATTGAATTTCTTAGGCAGTGAAGGCAGAAGAAATTCCTTTATCTTTTTTTAAAATCGTCTTTTTGGTGGGGGGGTGGTAGATGCACACCCAGGATACAGAAAATGAAAAAGACAGGAATATGATATTTATAAGACATTGACAAGATTGGTCTTTCTGACTTATTGTCACTTGCAAACTTGAGTGAGTCACTTACTTTTGGAAGATGACTTTTTTTAATACGCGAAACGGAGATCATATCTGTTGATACAGTTGTTATATATTTCAATTTTTACACTGTCAGAATAAATAAATAATGTGTCATGTGAAAAAAGAACAATAGCACAATTGTCAAGTGTTATACCGTAGGTGCCAGACTAGGGTGGGTCAGGGATATTTTCTTTTCTCTTTATATTTATTTTTACTTGTTCTTCAGTTTTTTTAAGTTGCAATTCTATACTAAGTTAAATATTTTCTTTTAAAAAATTTTAGTATGGCTTTTACTTTACACATTAAGAACCTATTAGGAAGTTGATGAATATTATATAAAATACAATATTGATATTAGTGTATCTTTTATTTTGTTCATTAGTCACAAAAATATGAAACATACCTTGAGCTATCCAAGATTTCTGCTTTTTATTTAAAACACTTAATATTTCACATATTCATACCTCTAAATTAATAATCACATAAATGTCTACCTATATCCATAATGAAACATTTTATCTTAGTAGCAATTTCTCAGAGTTCTATTATGGTGCAGTTACTGCAAAGAAGTATTGGGAACTTACAAAAATAGAAAATGGCTCAACATAGAGCATATCAGAGGACTTATTTGGGAAGCAATGAGATTCACAAATGCCATCAGGCTAAGGAATGAACTGGAGACAGTAAATAACATGATAACTAGCACTGTAGCACTATAGCATGGCTCTCCCATTGTTCATCGATTTGCTTGAGCGGGCACCAGTAACATCTCCATTGTGAGACTTGTTACTGTTTTTGGCACATCAAATACTCCAAGGTCAGCTTGCCAGGCTCTGCTGTGTGGGCGGGATACTCTCAGTAGCTTGCTGGGCTCTCTGAGAGGGACGGAGGAATCGAACCCCGGTTGGCCATGTGCAAGGCAAATGCCTACCCTCTGTGCTATCGCTCTAGCCCAACATGATAACTAATAATAAATAATTGATAAATAACATGGTAGGGCTGAAACATGGAAAAAGAAATAAAGTGCTTAGAAGTTTTCAGCTGGATGAATCAGGGAGAATAAGATACAAAATTAAGAATATAAGGTTGAAATATTACAGGGCATAGAAAAATTACATAGTTGAAGACTAAAATATCAGTTAAAATAAATGCAGTAGGTTTGAATTATGAGCAACTAAATATCCAATGCCTAATTTTATTCCCTTGTTAAGTTATTCACAGCGAGTTCAACATATTGACTATGAGAGATGGACAAAATTTTCCAGTGGGGTGTAAAGAAGAAGAATCAACCTCTTATAGAACCATAGAACTAGGAGCTTATTAAGGACTTTTATATTTATTTTTTAAAAAAAATATTTATTTTTAGTGATACTTAAACCCCAATAAAACTTGGAATTAACCTATAAGATAGCTTTCGAAAGTCTTCCCTCCCAGGCTGTGACAAAGCTTATGATAAGACTTTTACAGAAATTCTTACTCTCTTTCACTTTATTTCATTAATTATATTATTGGCCATTTTTTCTCCTTTGAGAGGTTTTCTGAGGACTATTATTTCAAGATTATTAGAACACTTTGAAAAGAGAGTAGTCGCACTTTTTCTGCTAGAAGAAATTAGAAGAGGCATTTATTTCAAGTCACCATACTGTCACTGTCCTCCCATTGTTCATTGATTTGCTCTAGCGGGTCCAGTGACGTCTCCATTTATTTCAAGAAAATTTACAAATATCTGCTTAAATCAAGTAGGTCAAACATCAATTTGATTGTGATGATAATCATGAGATAAAATCTTTTTCTCAGTTCTTAACATTTTTTAAGACTTAAGAAATTTAGTAAATAAATATTTAGCAAATATTTAGTAAATAAATATCTTAGCAAAAACTTTATACAATAGAGACATGTTGTTTATGCCTATATGTGAGAAAGTGTAACCCTAAGAGGTTTAGAAAAAAAATTGTCTAAGAATTTCAAATAACTAAGTATAGGAAATTTGAAAAAGTAGAGGATTAAAGAACTGACATTGTGAATCTGGTTTTGCCATAATTCACCAAGAACATAAATATGAAAAGACTCATGTTGCATATAAAGTCATTTGAGGCTATATTTAAAAAATTAAGTAAAAATATATTTTAAATTTTTAAGAAAAAATAAAATTTTAAGTTTAGTTTTATCTTTTCTTTATAGAAGTTTATGAACAAAAAATATTTATGCTTTGTTATCATTGTTATAGATTTTGTTGACTCAAACATAGAATGTGGAGGATACCCTTAAAATAGAAATGTAGATTAGTTTGAAAATAATTAAAGACTTAGAGGGAAAGGAGAAATAATTGAGTTAATTGGCACAATTTTTAATACGTTTTTTTGATCACTGTGAGATAGTTATAAATTTGAATGATTGCATTTCAGTTATACAATGCTCCAGCACTCATCCCTCCACCAGTACACATTTTCCACCACCATTGTCCCCAGTGTCACACCCTCCACTCCCACCCCATCCCACTTCCTGCTGGGTACCATCCTTCTTATGCTCTCTAATTTTGGGCATTATGATTGCAATACAGATACCAAGAGGCCATCATGTTTGGTCCTTGTTTTACTTTCAGCACACATCTCCCATCCGGGGAGACCCCACCAATCATCATTTTATTTAGTGGTTCTTTCTCCATCCCAGCTGCCTTTCCCCCCAGCATGTGGGGCAGGCTTCCAAACCATGGCATGATCCTCCTGGCACTTATCTCTACTGCCCTTAGGTGTTAGTCTCATAATATGCTTCTTTATATTCCACAAATGAGTGCAGTCATTCTATGTCTGTCCCTTTCTTTCTGACTAATTTCACTCAGCATGATACTCTTATGTCCATCCACTTATATGCAAATTTCATGATTTCACTTCTTCTAACAGCTGCATAGTATTCCATTGTGTAGATGTACCAAATTGGCATTCCCACCAACAATGAATGATAATCCCTTTCTCCCCGCATCCACACCAGCACTGGTTGTTCTTATTCTTATTGAGGTGTGCCAATTTCTGTGGTATAAGATGACACCTCATTTTTGTTTTGAATTGCATGTCCCTGGTGATTAGTGATGTAGAGCATTTTTTTCAAATGCCTTTTGACCATTTGAATTCTTTTTTGAAGAAGTTTCAGTTCATTTCTTCTCCCCATTTTATGATGGTGTTAATTGGAATAATTTTGAACATAGAAGAATGTATGAGGTGATCATTGCTAAAATAATTCTGGATAAAAACTCACCCCTTCTCAAATTTTGATAGTTTATGACAAATATTTATTTCTCCCTCACAGGTATTCAAGTTATTTGGGAAGCTCTGCTTTAAAAAATGAATAGATTGGTTCTATCTTATTCTCATGTTTAATGCTTACAAGGCACTGATTTAATGCAGGGCAGGACTGCAAGAGACTAGGGGATTTAACACAATTAAAAGCCAATAAAGCATCTGGTTTCTAGAGTTTACTTTATATTCAAACACATTTCATTGCCCAAGCAAGTTGACTTGCTTGGGTGCCAAGGCTCTCAGTCATCATAGTGAATAAGTATGATTTGTTCTCAGCCAATAATGTCAGTTTAGGAGGGAATGAAAATTATGATCTAACATTAGAGTCCATCACAGATAGGACATCTAAGGCAGAGCAAACTAAACTCTACTTAGTGAAAGGCAATATGTGTATCCATACTGAAGGGGGGAACAATTTCTGTTAATTTGCACATATGAGACATGGGTTCCATCCCCAGCACCACAAAACAAAACCAAAAAAAACCCA
>JAOXYA010069697.1:0-11629 GCA_028565675.1 Sorex palustris
ACTGGAATTTGGAGGATCTGGGTGGAGGATGCTTGGCCCCAATCCGAGTAGGCTTGGAGATCTCAGCCCCGGAACCCGCGTGGATTTGTCCCTCTGCCAGTACCTTCATGTGTGCGGAGAGTGGTCTCAGCATGGTATAAAATCCAGCTTCCGGAAGAGAACAGTGCAGTCTTCTGCCCCCGCGCCTGGCTGTTCCTCGCCGGGGCCCCTTGGAGGGGAGCAGGTTGAGCTTTCCTCCCTACCCCGACCAGGGATCCGGCAGCCGAAGACCTCCAGGA
The DNA here is from genome assembly GCA_028565675.1 of Sorex palustris. Taxonomy (NCBI): domain Eukaryota; kingdom Metazoa; phylum Chordata; class Mammalia; order Eulipotyphla; family Soricidae; genus Sorex; species Sorex palustris. The sequence continues at coordinate 279 of JAOXYA010069697.1, forward strand.
CCAGCCTCTCTAGGATATATTCCCAAAATTGGTATAGTTGGGTCAAATGGAAGCTCGATTTCTAATTTTTTTTGAGAATCCTTCATACTATTTTCCAAAAGGGCTGAACTAGTCGGCATTCCCTCTAGCAGTGAAGGAGAGTCCCTCTTCATCACTAATCATCAAGGAGATGCAGATCAAAACAACAATGAGATATCACCTCACACCACAGAGACTGGCCCACATCTATTTTATCTTTTATAGTGGGACACAGCCGGCAGTGCTGAGATTCTGAACCACCATGGCAGAGCTCAGTCTGGGTAGAACGGTGGTGCTTGGAGTGGGGTTGGGGGGACTAAGGGGATCATACTCGGCCATTCTGGGGTAGGATGTGTGGGATGGCTGGGGATCAGACCCGGGGCCTTGCACATGCTAGACCTGTGTTTTACCATGTGTGCAATCTCCTAGCCCCACACTGGCATTTTGTTTACTGGATTAATCAATGAATGAGTTCCATATGTAAATTTTGGGGAGGCCAGGGTGCTATATCTGTGGTGCTCAGGGGTTATCTCTAACTTAGTGCTCAGGCCTCACTCCTAGAAGTGCTCAGGGAAGTGTGCAGTGCCGTGTTGGGGATCAAGCCAGCCCCGGGCCTCTGAGTGCAAATAGGGCACGTTAGCTAGTCCTATGAGCCCCGAGCCCCAAGTGAATTTTCAAAGCCAGTCTGCAGGTCTGTTAGCCTCCAGGCTCCCCAACTCCCTCTCCTCAGCAAATATCCCCTCCCCCACCCCGCCCCCACTTCCAGTGGCTTCACCCTGTCCTTCTCTTATCCTGCATCTAGACTTCAGATTAATCCCAAGCCTGAATCTTCTTGTGCTCTGAGATTCCCTCCCCTTCCCTTTAGGGCCCCCTCATTTCCTCTCTGCCCAAACTACCTCATGAGCTCATGAGGTTTACAGCTCACTTTTTAAGGAATTCAAAAGGGGCCTGAGCAATAGTACAGTGGGTAGAGCATCTGCCTTGCATGCAACTGACCAGGGTTCAATCCCGGGCATCCCATATGGTCCCCCAAGCACTGCCAGGAGTAATTCCTTTTTTATTTTTATTTGTTTTTGCTTTTTGGGCCACACCCAAGCAATGCTCAGGGGTTACTCGTAACTCTGCACTCAGGAATTACTCCTGGCGGTGCTTGGGGGACCGTATGGGATGTCGGGGATTGAACCCAGGTTGGTCGCCAAACGCCCTACCTGCTGTACTGTCGCTTCGGCCCCAAGAGTAATTCCTGAGTGCAGAGCCAGGAGTAGGCCCTGAGCATTGCCAGGTGTGACCCAAAAAGAATAAATAAAAGTAAAATAAAGAATTCAAGAATCTTCTTTTGGAGTTCACCTTTTAATACCAGACTGATGTGAGAATTGACCCCCAGAACTGGGATCTGGGGTGCAGGAGAAAGGGCACAGGGGTACCTCCTTTGCTCCCGCTGTTGATGCTGTTGTAGGGTTGGCAGCACCGTTGGTGGCAGCCCCGGGGAATCACAAGGAGCACGGCCTCCAGGATTCCAGGCAGCATGTGGGGTGGTGCCGGGGATCAAACCCATGGCTTCAGGGCTGCCAGGCAGTGCTCTGTGGCAACTCATCTTGGGGCCCCAACAGGGCTATGTTTTTTTCTCCCCGGGGGATTCTGACACAGGCCAGCCCCACCCACTTCCACACAACACACACGTTTCCTCTCATGATTCCAAGGGGGAGCAAAGTGGGCTGAGGAGGGTTGGCATCACCACATGGGAATGCCTGGGCTGAGCGAGTGCGTCTGCAGAGACCCGCTGCCTGGGCACCGGGTATGATACCCAAACCCTTTCCAATGCTTCCCTCTCCGGCTGGCAGCAGACCACACCAGCACGCACTCACCATTCATGCATCCATGCATTCTTGTGTCCACTCATTCATTCTTCAGCATTCATTCAATCCACACACCTGCTCTTGAGGTTAGGGCTGGGAAGTGTCTGGGGTCTCAAATACCCTCCTGAGCTAGACCCCCTCGGTTCCTGGGATCAAGCTGGGGCTTGGCAGGACAGAGTTTTGGCAGGCAGGAAAGCCTCCTGCAACCACAGAACAATGACCTGCACCAGAGAAAACTCTTGACAGTCCCTGAGGACCCCAGAAGACCAGGTCCAGGGGTGGGATCTAAGCCTCCTGGTTCCCTTGGTCAAGGGGAGAAGCATGAATGTAGGTGAGGAGACAGTCAGCTTCCAGGAGGATCACTCTTTTTTTTTTCCTTTTTGGGTCACACCCGGTGATGCTCAGGGGTTATTCCTGGCTCTGCACTCAGGAATTACTCCTGGTGGTGGTCGGGGGACCATATGGGATGCTGGTAGTTGAACTCGGGTCATCTGCGTGCAAGGCAAACGCCCTACCTACTGTACTATTGCTCCAGCCCCAGGAAGATCATTCTTAAGGGTGTGTGTGTGTCAGGGGAAAGATGGCTAAGGTGGTTCTCTCCAGTGAAATTAGGAGTTTCCTACAAAACAAAACACTGTCCTCCCGTTGTTCATCGATTTGCTCGAGCAGGCCCAGTAACATCTCCTTTTTGAGACTTGTTGTTGCTGTGTTTGGCATATTGAATACATCACAGGTAGCTTGTCTGCCGTGCAGGCGAGATACTCTTGGTAGCTTGCCGGGCTCCCGGCTAGCTCAGTCGGTAGAGCATGAGACTCTTAATCTCAGGGTCATGGGTTCGAGCCCCACGTTGGGCATGGGTTTTGGTATCGATTCCTAAAAAAAAAAAGAATAGCAGCTTCCTTCTCCTTACACCCTTTCCAATCCCTCAGAGAATTCAAGTCCAGGCCTCCCCCAGCTCAGAGGCAGAGGAGTAAGGGGCTGAGAGGGTGCACGGAAGAGTGAGCGAAGACACTGGGAGGGAGAGGAGTGTTGCTGGAAGAAGCAATAATTCTGGGATGATGAGGGGATGTGGGCTCTGAAGTCAGAGGGAATGTCCAGGAGTGGGAGAGCGAGGGGAAAGGCACTCGCCGTGCATGCGACTGGACCTGTGAGACTCAGCACTGCACATAGCTCCCCGAGGGGAGAGCAAGAAGTAGTATCTTGGAACCCTAATGGCACCCTGGCCACCTCTGCTCCCCTACACAAGCAGAGACGTCAGAGGCCAACCTCTCCTCTTTGGTAGCAAGAGCGACTCAGCCCAGGGAACAGGAGAAGTGTCACCCCAGTAGTCTTCACCCCACTGCCTGTCCACACCCGGGGATGCAACAGTAAGGGTGGGTGCATTACAGGACTGAGCTCAGAACACAGGTGTGCTGTGGGGTCAGGACACAGATGCACTGTGGGATCGGACACGTGTGTGCTGTGGAGTCAGGACACATGTGTGCTGTGGGGTCAGGACACATGTGTGCTGTGTGGTCAGGAGACATGTTCTGTGTGGTCGGATACGTGTGTGCTATGGGATTAAGAGACTCGTGCTCTGGGGACCCTGGCACGCACCCCAGTCTCCTCTGTGCTCTGATGGAGTATCCCGGGCTGAGGGGAGAGTAGTTGGGCCCTCCAGGCTTGCCTAACAAGGGACTCAGACACAAGCCTGCATTGTATTACCGACAAAGGGTAACAACTGGGATGGAACACTGCTCCTGACCAGCCCGTCCCAGCTGGTCATCCTGGCTCCCTGGGGGTGGGGCGGGGCCTGGAACATTCCCTTCACCTCCTGCTCCTCAGCTCAGGCACATTAAGCACAATCCCTAGAAACTGTCCGGCTCCTCCGGGTCACAAAGAGAAACTGTGTTTGTCTTTAGGCTAATCTGAGGCCCTGCTTAATCTGGCAGCTGTGCTCTGGGCCTGTGCAGGCATGTATTGGGGGTGTGTGTGCTCACATGTGCTCATGTGTGTGTGGTGGCCCAGACAGTCTCGGGCCAGGCATTCTGGGAACACAGGGCAGGGCGCGGGCGGGGGTGGGGGTGGGGGGTACCCCAGAGGGCTGAGAACAGGCCAGGAGCAAGGTCTGGGAAATCCCTGCTGCAGAGCCTGAGGGTCAGGGAGGCGGCCTCAGAGCCTGGCTGGGAGGATGCGTCTGGCCCTTTGTCTTCGCAGCTCCCTGGAGTCCCTGAGAAGCGCTAATCCCCGGCACTGCCCTGCCGAGACGGGTCTAGGGTCATTTCCAAGGCGCTCCAAGCCCTGGTCTGGGAGACGAGTCAAGCGCGGGAGGCCCTCGCCACCTTGTGGCCACAAGGGGAACTGCTCACTAAATCCTGGCTAGAATGGGCTGGCACTGCCATGGGGGCAAGGGTCCGCTGGGGAAACTGCCCGGGGCCACCAACACCCACAGCAGAAGGCAGCCTGGTTGCACCTGCAAGCTTGACGCCACTGGAGGCAGCTGAGAAGGTGTGAAGCACCTGGAGCCGGGCTTGCAGGAAGAAATCTGAGTTTGTTCTGAGAACGCTGGCGCCCGGAGGGGAGGTCTGCCTGAGACTCCTTATCCTAGACACCTTGCTGTGGGCTCTATGGCAAGCTGGGAACCCCGAGTATGGTGAGAGTCCCTGCAAGGCCAGGCATGGGGACCTCTCATGATATTTGTCAAATGGAATTAATATAGAAATAAATAGAATGAATATATAATATTCATTAAAATATAATAAACTGGGCAGGAGAGATAGCGCAGCGTTTTAGGTTGCTTGCCTTGCAATTGTTGGTCCTGGCTTGATCCCCAGCATTGCCAGGAGTCCTCTCTGATCACCCACCCAGTGTGGCCCCGAAACTTAGGGGGGGAAGAGTAATAATAGTAATTATATTGATTTTTTTTTTGAAGAAAGATCTATTCTAATAGGAATTTTTTGGACAGGTAAACAAAGAGAAGTGGCGTCCCTGCAGGCAGGCTGGGAGTGATTTTGACTCCAGCCCAGGGAAGAGAGCTCTGGGCTCCACGCTCAGCATCCGTGGGAGCCGGAGTCTGGATAAACCGGGCTTTCTGCGCCCTCTGCTGGGCACTAGGAGCAAAGGGTGTGAGTTCTCTCCTGGCAGGAGGAAGTCCAGGAAACAGCTGGCTCGGACCATCCTCTCCCCCTAAACGCAGTCTGGCTTCCATGGCTGGAGACCCCCAGCCAAGCCCACGTCTCTCGGTTGTCAGGATGGTTTGGTTGCACCCTGGCTTCTTAGGTTCTTCTTTCCTTAGAACCTCCCCATGTACCCCAAACTGAGGATCAGGATTGTGACCAGATGGGCACGATCAAGAGGGGCCCCACCCAGGTTCCTGGGGGGCAGAAACCAGGCAGAGCACGGCCATGTGTGGGGAGGATGGATCTTGGACTCCAAGAGAGCCAAGGAAAAGATGCATCTACGTGGAGTCAGGCCCGAGGCTGGACTTGCTGACCTGGCCAAGGGCGAGAAAAGGAGAGGGCTGGAGGGAGAGGACACTGGGCCTTGCACCCAGGTTCTATCCCCAGCATCCTATATGGTCCCTCAAGCACCACCAGGAGTGATTCCTGAGAGCAGAACCAGGAGTAACTCCTGAGTATTGCAAGTTATACACCTCCCAACCCAAAGCATCTCCCCCACCCCAAAAAAAGAAAAAAAGATAAGGAATAAGGAGTGAAGCATGAAGAAGGAACATGTACTTGGGCAGGCTGGTCTCGTGAGACTTGCCTAGGACATCAGGGCACTTGTTCAGTGAAAAGAGGGAGGGGGGTCTGAGAGTTAGAAAGGGGGTTAAGAGGAGTGATCCCTGAGCATAGAGCCAGGAGTGAGCCCAGAACACCCCTGGGTATGCCCCGCCCCACTCCAAAGAGGCAGAGAACCCTGGACAATTCCCCAAGAAATCAGGCTAGCACCCTGCATTTGTATAAACTTCTTCACAGCTGGGAGAGGAGAAGCAGGAGGAGAAGAAACCAACAAAGGACAACCAGTTTCATCTGACTCCAAGGCCCCATCTCTCTGTTCTGGAGGGTGATAGCATTAGAATGAGGACAGGACGTTCAATGAAGGCCCTGCCATCCTGAACTATAGGCATTCCGTGGGCAAGCACTTGCACCCCATCCTGACTCCTGCCAACCCTTGCCTCAGGCCATCTTGAATCTACTGTCTACAGAGTTCTTCTGCAGGGCACCAGCTCACCCTCCTCATCCACGCACAACCTCCTCTCTCCAGGTTTCAGCTTCTGGTCTTGTCTTTACCCTGTCTAAAATTCTGCTGCCAGGGAGAGAGAAGAGCAACACATATATTTCCGACTCCCAAGCCTCCTCCTCCTCCTCACTCAGGGCTTCAAAAGAGACAGGGCACTCCAGTGAACCCGATGACACAATCACGATGGGGTCTGAGCACCATTAGACATAGCCAAAACACACAGGTACACACACAGGAATGCAGGCACACAAGCAAGGACTTGTGTAAGGCAGGATGGGGGTTGGCGTGGGGAGGGACACATACAGGGGTCCTGGGCACTGCACAAGAGAAGAAAACTCCCAGAAGCCAGCATATGAGCTTATTTATTCATCATAGAAGTCGATGTGGGCTCCGGATGTGAACTTGTCCTTTTGCAGTAAGCCCAGCAGTTTCTGCGCTGACATCTTGCAATCCACCAGCCCCCCCTTGGTCTTCAGCTCCTGCAGATTTTTTCTCAGTTCTGGGTCCACAGAAGTCTCCCGAGCCAACTGCTGCATGTCCGTGTCTAGGGGGCCTAGGAGATGAAGGGGAGAAGGGGACGTTGCTCCGTGTGTGTAGAGGGAGGTGGAGTCAGGTCTGGCTAGAGACCGCACCTCAGCCTGGCTGGCATGAGTGCCACAGCATCATCAAAGTTTCTGCTCTGTTATTGTTCAAAGGTTAAGGGCTTAAGGCACCTGCCTTACGTAAGACCAAGCCTAGTTCAATCCTGGTACTGCATAAGGTCCCCCCAAGCACCCCCAAGAGTGATCTCTAAGTAAAGAGGCAGGGAGAAGCCCAAGCACCACTGAATCTAGCCCAAGCACACAGGCACATACACATGCACACACACATGCACACACATATACATACACATGCATGCACATACACACATATGCACATGCACACATATGCACACTCCAATGCCCATTCTACATGGGCCCTCCAGACCACTGTAACCTCAGCCAAGCGTTCCAGCTCTTACCTGCCAGCACCTGTCCTGCCTTTCCCATTTCTGTTAATGATGAACCTTTCCACTAGACACCCCCTATCCCTCCTCTTTCCTTTCCCTTCTGTCTTCAGAGCCAACTGTGAGGGAGGGGGGCTTCTTCTTCTGCATATCCAGGCAATCAGGTCCCGAACACAAGCCTGATGCTTACCTGTTTCAGCCCCCTTGATGGTCCCCAGCTATGGTCGTCTCATTAACACATCCTTGTAGAATGTCAGCACCGACATTGACAACACCAAACACCAACAGTCTTTTTTTGTTTGTTTGTTTTTTGGGTCACACCCAGCAATGCACAGGGGTTAATCCTGGTTCTGCACTCAGGAATTACTCCTGGCGGTGCTCAGGGGACCATATGGGATGCTGGGAATCGAACCCGGGTTGGCCACGTGCAAGGCAAATGCCCTACCCGCTGTATCGCTCCAGCCCCCCAACACAGTCATTTGAGCAAGTCTCTGCACACAAAAATGCCTTCACAAGAGTCCTGGGTTCCAGAAGAGGTTGCAGGGTGAAGCATATCAATAAGAAAGTCTGCATTGAGGATGGTAGGAAAAGTATCCACCCTACTCCTCCCCCTTCAGTTAGCCCCAGGGCTGGAACCCCAGCACATAGAGACCGCCACTCTGTGAGAGGCACGTGGAGACCCCAGATCCAGCCCATCCTAGCCCTCGGACAAGTTCAACAGCCCTGGGCTCTAATTCAACATCGTAGGAAACAGACCACAGCACACTGTTCAACAGTACAAGCGCCCACCAGCAGGCAGCATTCCAGAGTTGGGGATCATTTGGGTGTAGATTACCTCCTTTGAGGGGGCCAGAGAGATAGTACAGTGGTAGGGCACTTGCCTTGTATATGGCTGACCCGAGTTTGATCCCTGCTATCCCATATGGCCCCCTGAGTCCTGTCGGGAGTGATCTCTGAGAACAGAGCAAGGACTCAGCCCTGAGCACTGCCATGTATGCCCTCCACCCACCCACCCCCAAAGTTACCTACCCTAAGTCAAGTAGCATCTTTCCTGTTACCATTGAAGAAGTGGTTCCATGTTTGGACCGCAAACCCTAACCCACCCTAACCTACTCTGAAACATTATCAGTCCTTTTTTTGGGGGGGTGTTTTGAGGGGAGGCTGGTGCTCTGCAATCACTCCTGGTGGTTCTCAGGGGACCATATGCGATGCCAGAGATCAAACCCGGTTAGCTGTATACAAGGTAAGTGCCCTACCCACTGTACTATCTCTCTGGCCCCCATCTCAGATTTTCTCAACCTGCAGTCTGGGCAGCTCTGCATGCTTCCCACACCTCCCATCCTTGATTCCCCGCTGGCTTGCACTTCCAGGAGCTCCTAGTTTCATTAAGGAGGGACAGAGATGAGTGACCACAGATTCTGTGCACACCCTGCCCAGCTCCCGAAGGGGAGCCGGGGGGTGAGGGTTGGCAGTCAGGCTCCACTTACCAGGGGCATAGCTCAACACCCTAACCCCGGGCTCTTCTGCAGCCAGCACCTGGAACATCATGTCTCGGGCTGCCTTCCCCGCACAGTAGAGTGTCCAGCCCTTGAAGGGCTGCAGGGCACAGAGGGATGAGATGTTGACCACTGTCCTGCTCAGGCCAGGGCTGTCTCTGAAGGCTTTCAGGATGCTGGATGTCAGGCAGAGCGTGGAGGTTAAGTTCAGAGCCCAATAGCTGTTCACTTCTGCTGGATCAGCCACATCTACGAAGCCTTTGGACACATCCCCAAGAGAGCCTGGAAGAAGAAAGTGGACCTTAGGACTCACCCAGACCAGGACCAGGTGTTCTTTCTGTCCCCCAGTCCTCTCCCAATTTCTCTAGACCCCTCTTTACCATCCAGACCTAGATCAGTAGTCTCCCCGGAGCTTCGTCCCAGCTCAGCCATGGGACCTGGGGAATCCATCGCCCCCAGGAGCAAATACTAAGAAGACATGCCCAGCTCCGAGGGGGTGCCTTGGAGAAGCCTGGCATCCGCAGGGAGACCTGGTGCCCTGACTCGGGCCTCCGCCAGAGGGCGCGGGCGAGGCCATCAAGGAGAACTGTACAGACTCCAAAACCCGGCCTGGCAGTCCGGCGGGGCGGGAGGAATGAAGAGAACTGCCCAGCCGAAACCACCCGCACTTCCAAGTCTTCCGCTAGCTCCGGGGCGTCACCTTTGCATCTCCAGGCGAAGGAGGGAGAACGGGACCCGGGGCCGCTAAGCGACGTTGCAAGCGCTCACACGAGGTCTCAAGGCCGCGTTGAAGTCTTACCCGCGTTGTTGATAAGGAGTAGTCGTTGCAGCCCTTCCGGCCGGGGCAGCTGGTGCATGGCGTTCAGCAGCTGCTGCAAGCCGGCGTCCGTGCCCAGGTCGGCAGGCACTCGCACCACCCGCAGGCCGAGCCGCCCAGCGCCCAGCTCGCTCTCCACCTGCTGCAGAGCCTCGTCGCTGCGGGCGCTTAGGACCAGCACGGAGCCTGGAGACAGCAGCGGGACTAAAAGTGAGGCCACCACCCGGCCGAAGCCTCGGGAGGCTCCGGTCAGCACGCACACGCAGCGCCCCAAGCCACCCTCCATGGTTTCCGATCTCTACCCCAGAGCGCCTGGACCCCGACCGGGCAAGGGGCGTGGAGGCGGCGGTGGGTGGAGCCATGATGGGAGGAGGCTGAGGCCCCGCCCACGACGGGGAAAGGGCGGTGGTGGTAGGCGGAGCCTCGATGGGAGGAGGCGGAGGCCCCGCCTCCTTGTAGGGAAACGACGGCGGTGGTGGGAGGAGCCTCGATGAGAGGGGGCTGAGGCCCCGCCCACGACGGGGAAAAGGGCTCCGGTGGTGGGCGGAGCCTCTGCGGGAGGTGGCTGAGATCCCGCCCAACGACGGGAGGAGACCGAGGCCCCGCCCACAGGGAAGTGGTAGCAGGGCGGCCACGGTGGTTGGAGCCATAATAAAAGGAACTGAGGCCCCGCCCTTGGGGCGGGGAAACAGCGGTGGTAGGCGGAGCCTCGGTAGTGGGAGGAGGCTGAGGTCCCGCCCTCCCCGAGGACGGCCCAGGTGGGAGGATCTGCGGCGGGAGAAGGCAGAGGCCCCGCCCACGTGGGCGGCTTCCGGAAGCGGGGAGGTCGGGCTAAGTCTTCAACTGGTATCTGCGGTCTGGGAGCAAAGTCGAACGCCAGGGTTTGCGGGTCGTAGCCCGCTGGGGCGGTCCCGCCCAGTTCTGAGCGCTGCCTAATTCTTCTCTTAGTTTAATCCCCTCCACTCTCCAGATCCAACTTCCTTGCACAAGTGCCCTCCTCCAAGTCAGTTTACTTACTCTGCAAATAAAATCCAGATTAGGATTTGGGGACCTTCCTGGGTTTGGGGAGTTCACCGGGCGGTGGCACTATCGGGAGCCACAGTGCTCCTCCTTCTTTCTCAGGCTTTCTGTAACCTATGGCTCCTTCTGCTGGCCGTTCTCTCCAGTTTTCGCGGGTCACCTAAGGCCGAGGGTCCGCTCGGACTCTGTAACCGGCTCCTGCTACTCTCTTCCTTGCACTCCTAGCTTCAAAGCAATGCAGCCCATGGCCAAGGGTATGTTTCTTGTGCTTCAGAAAACCCACTTAGGGGTGTCTGTTTTTGTTTTACAAGAGAGTTGAAAGATGGGAAAGTTACACAGCTACAAATCGTCTTCAAAGGGCATCCATCGTTTCAGCTCTTAATCAGAGCTATGGGTAACCTGTAACTGCACTGACGGTGTGTCTCCCACGATGGGTTCCCTTTCAAGCTCGAGAAAAAAGGTTTTTTTTCCCTTGTTCTGTGAGCTATCATTGCCAACCTTGGCAGAAAAGGTGCCTTTATCAAAAAAGTTTAAGATATTATGTTCACCCTGTTCATCACAGCAGTGTATACATGCCAGAGTTTATGTAAAGAAACCTTAAGCTTGTTCCAGCCCTGTAGTTCAATTGCTGGAAAATGTTCTTGCATATCCTAGGAAACCAGGTGAGCAGGCTCTGTAAGAAAGAAGGGAGGAAAAAAGACCTTAAATTTAATCTAGCATGTATTGCTAGTACACGTAATCATCTTTTGAAATATTTTCTTTAAAGTAAGATAATGGAAATAATTATCCTAATGCTCAGAGCCAAGCTTTTCATTGTTCATTTTTTAAAAAGAAATTTCTAAGTCACTGCCACTGCCTTCCTGTTCATCGATTTTCTCGAGCAGGCCCAGTAACGTCTCCATTGTGAGACTTTGTTGTTACTGTGTTTGGCATATCGA
>JAOXYA010069712.1:0-11628 GCA_028565675.1 Sorex palustris
ACAAAAAATCGCCTGTCTTCGAAAACTCTTGAGCTAATTCGCCAGCGTGGTTTGGCGTACTGAAATGTAAGCATGAAAGTTTGTAAGTCTGTAACTATCTCATGGTGATTCATTTAAAAAACAAATGAAAGATTCAGACTCCTTGGGAGTCAGATGGCGAAGAAGGCCAGGATGTGTTCAGCAAAGGACTGAGTTATTGGTCTGGCTGGAGCTCAGTGGTCTTGGGGCTGATAGAACTGAGGGGTGGCAGGGTGAGGGTGCAGAGGCAGGCAAGATGGACACGGGGTCACCTGACCTTTTCTCTGAGCTTTATTCAGTCTCTTGCCTCCAGTAGCCTGAGTAGCACCCTGCCCACAGTAGAAGCTCTATAGACATTTGCAAAAGGAATAAATGAATGAATGAATGAATGACAAGTTCCCTTACTATCTCCCTGGGCACCCCTTGGGTACCTGCAGCAGCAGTGCCTGTCCCAACCGTGTCCAGCTCCTGCTCCAGCTCCCCAGTAGGACAAAGGGGATAGGAGCCAGAACTGGCACAGTCAGGCTAACCTGTGCCTTTCCTCCCCTGCCCACAGAGTCTCCAAACGGAGAAGAATCCCAGTCGTTTTAATGACACCATCGTGAAGCTCTTCCAGGTGATCCCTGGGGACATAGACCCCCTGTTGCAGAAGAGATTGGGGAGCTGCCGGCGCTGTGCTGTTGTGGGCAATTCTGGCAACCTGCGAGATTCCTGGTATGGTGCCCAGATTGACAACCATGACTTCGTGTTTAGGTGAGTGCCCCAACCTAACCCCAGTGCCACTGTGCCAGGCCCCCAGGACCCCTGAGCTAGAAGAGAAATTTTGGCTCAGGGTTAAATGGTAAAGACCCCAGCCCAGGTGTGCTTGGATTTATCAGGGAATCTCAGGCTCCTCCTTTTACCCACATGGGCTTCAGTTTCTCCATATTCAAAAGGGACCCAATGGATGGGGAGCTTGGCATCTACAGGCCTGGTGAGAGAGAGGGATTTATTTGAAAACTCATGTTTCAGGCTTAACACTCATCCTCATTTTGCTAATTAAGACTCTTTTAGCATAACTATATAACCCCCTAATTCCCCACACCTACCTAACGCCATGATAACACACGCCCAGCATCTGTCTGGGCGTCTGGTAATCCCTGATACATCATTCTTGACTTGAGAATCTCAAGTGTTTGAATGTGGGTGGAGTCCAAGCAATGCCCAGGAAGCTTCTAGAAAAGTTTGTTCTGGGGTCTCTTACTTTTTGCCTGTAGGCCCATTGCCTGGCCTCCTGGACCCTCCATGGGTCCATAGTGTGATGAGCTTAGGTTGGTCACACAGACCTGGGTAGCTCTGTGGTCTGACACAAAATCTCTACATTTTAGAGTTCCTCAACCATCAGCTAGCATAGCCGGCACCCAGGTTGAACAATCCGTGTCACCTGACTTAGACTGCATCTCTTGTACGATCAAAGGCAGGGCTGGAGAATTGGCTTACAGAATGAGTGCATACTCTCATGTAGAAAGCCTGGCTTTCATCAGTGCCGGCACATGGTCCCCCAAACTCCACTGTGAATGACCCCTATGCATAGAACACAGAACAGCCATTGAACTCTGCTTGGGGGTGACCCTAAAACCAAATAAAAATTTTTTGGGTTTTGATTTGGGGCTGTGCTCAGATTTTTTGCTCAAAAATTACTCCTGACAGGGTTCAGGGAACCATCTGAGGTGTCAAAAATCAAACCTGGGTCTGCTGCATGCAAGAGAAGTGCCCTACCTGCTCTACTGTCTTTCAGGCCTTTAATTGTTTTTAATTTAAAAAGATAGTTTTGCAGATTAATAATTTGGGGGTGCAGTGAAGATGGAGGACAAGCCAGAGCTTCCACACTGTACTGCCAATGTTAAAACCTCCCCTCAGCCAGCCCCTGTGAGGTGACTCCTCCACCCTGGCTCCTTTCTGCAGGATGAATAAAGCCCCCACAGCTGGCTTTGAAGACCACGTCGGGAGCAAGACCACCCATCACTTCCTGTACCCTGAGAGCTACCGAGAACTTGGGCAGAACGTCAGCATGATTCTGATTCCCTTCAAAATTCTGGACATGGAATGGGTGGTGAGCGCCATCACCACGGGCACCATCACCCAGTGAGTCCCCTCGGGGTACCTGGATGGAGGGTCCCGTTCCAGCCCTGTCTGTCTGGGTACCACCCTTCTCTTCCCTGCCTTGTCATACCCACCACAGCCTTCTTGCATTGCTTCTCCATCAAAACTGCCTCTCCTCCTCCACAGAAAACGCCCCTCTCCTCCATGGGAAATTCCTCTCTCCTTCCAGGATGCCTGAGCAACCCCAGCTCCTAGTTCCATCCATTCCCTCCACTCCAGTTCTTCCTGGGCCTCTCTCCCGCCAAAAAACAAATTCAGCTCAACTGAAAACTCCATAGGAAAGATGAGACCCCCTCCCTCTGGAGCCCACAATACACACACACACACACACACACACACACACACACAGAGAGAGAGAGAGAGAGAGAGAGAGAGAGAGAGAGAGAGAGAGAAGCTCAGCTCAAATTGTTCCTTGCTTTGCAAAATTGAGCCTGGATAGGGCCAGGGAATGTGGCTCTGTGCTAGATCATCCACATCATATGCAGCAATTCCTGAATGTGATGTCTGGTACTGAAAAAAAAATAGTGGTGGCAGGAGCAGTGTCACTTAGCCCTGGCTTGAGTCGCAGGGTCCCTTGAGTGGGAGCACTCACTGCCTGAGCAGCTGGCTGTTTGTTCCAGCAGAGCCTTAGTGCAAGGCCCCTGTGATCTTATTGGATCCTCATTATGGGCATCTCCAGGACTCAGTCCTCCCAGGGGGGGACACCAAATTGGGCTTTCCATTGTCAAAGCTGAACACTTCTCTTCCTAAGGAGAAATGGCTGTCATGTCCAGGAAGCCATTACTAGGTTTTAGCTGCCTCATCTGAGGCTCGGGAAGAAGTCTGAGGGTGGGAGGAGCGGGGGGCTGCAGATGCCGGAGTTTGCTCCAGAAGGAGGGCGTTGGGGTGGGAGGGGGTGGCTACAGCAGGGCAGGGCGGCTCAAGGGGACTCAAGGGGAGCAGGAGGCAGGTGAGGGTACTTGCTCGCCTTCATCTGAGGGTGCAGAGTGGCTGGTGACATATCATCTTGCTGGTGCAAGGGTGCAATTTGACTTACCAATTGAATCACCATGAGATTCATACTGGCAGTTGTTCCTGATTGGATTTCTGTCCAGCATAAAGGGTACGGTGTTCACCTTATATGTGCTCTCTCCACTCTGTGGATGGCGGGAAGCAGCAGGTCACCTCCCTCCATCTTCCAGGTGAAGCCCTTACAGAGCACAGGGGCCGGGAGTCAGTCAAGCTCTCACTCTGCTGTCAGCTGAGGCGGCTGCAGCAGGAGGGGCCTGAGAGAATTCCCCTCCCAAGCCCTGCCAGCCTCTCCCCAGGTGACCCTTGTGATCTCTCCACAGCACCTACATGGCAGTCTTAAGGAAGATCAATGTAAAGAGTGAAAAGGTGAGTCAATTCGTCTTGTGGAGACCTCTGCTGATCAGTGTCCTCAGGGATGCAGAGAACTTGGCCCCAGTGCTGAGGACAAGTTGCTCATTCCCTTCCCAGAGATGCCAAATGAAGACCCACCTCCTGCCACTAGCTTCCTCCCCCAGAAGCTGGCCACAGATGCACCACCACTGTAGACACCCCATCCCAACTGACACCCCACCTCCACTGACACCCTACCTCTAGAGACACCCCTTCTCTTCTGACACAGAGGCCAGAGATTTTTGCCAACTGACAATGCTCATTTGGGTGCAGTCTCTCAAAATTGGTATGAGCCTCTCAAGACTGCTCACACTCTCCATTTTGCCATTCCCCACCCCCGGCAGGCATTTGGCCAGGACATGCACAAAGGTAGGAGAAAAGAAGATAAGAATAGAAGTGTCTGCCGCCCTCTCTGCCGGCGAGATCATCTTTTAGATGGGAGATCAGGACCAGAGAGATCAAGCTCCTTGCCCAGGAACACACCGCTAGTTCTTTTGACCTTGCTAGAACCAAAGTCCTTCCAGGGTCTCCACTCCAGCCCTTGACTTTGGCGGTCTCACTGCCCTCATGGGAAGAAGTCATATGAGAACCAGTTTCATCAGAGGGTGATCATTCCACACCTGGAAATACCTTACAGTTTGGCTGATCAGTGAATGGTCTGCCAGTGACCTGCCCAGTCCAAGATCCCTGCCCCCTTCTGGAGGCTGGCCCATGTGCTTCCTGCACATGCCCAAGAAATCAGCCTATCCCCAAGGCAGGTGGGCGGTGGGACAGAGGCCAGACTTGGCACCAGAAGGTCTCCATTTGGCCTAGCTCAGGTCACTTAGCCTCTGAACCTATTTCCTCCTGTGTAGCCGGGAGAGGACAGCGATGCCCTGTGCCAGAATTGCCTTCCTCAGCACCCAGAGCACAGAGGCCGGCTGGTGGAGCCAGGGAGCCCCTGCCCTTTCTTTCCCATCATTGTCCTGACCCTAGCCTCTACCCCTGGCCTCCCTTCTCCCTCCCTGGCCTCATTGGCTGGTTTTCCCACTATCCTCCAGGCTCCTTTCACCTCCTGCACTTTCCAGCGTCCACAGTTTAAACGACTGTCCCAATCCCTGGAACGCCAGCACCGTGCATGCGGCGGTGTCTGTCTGTCTGACTGTTCATGGGGGAGGGGGGGCGGGGGAGGCGTGCCCCAGTGGCCATTGCTGCAGGCAGGCTCCCTCACCAGCCTCTCCCCACCCCTCACCTACACACAGATCCTGGTCTACCACCCAGCCTTCATCAAGTATGTCTACGACAACTGGCTGCAGGGCCACGGGCGCTACCCCTCCACTGGCATCCTGGCCGTCATCTTTGCACTGCACGTCTGCGATGAGGTGGGTGCTCGGAGGGGGAATTGGGGTCCCTCTTGATGGGCCGGAGACCAGGAGTGCTTCTCCTCTCCACGGCTGCTGGAGTGCTCCTGGGGGAAAGAGCAGCAGCAGATCCTCAGGGTAGGTGCTAAGGGCAGAGTCGGGGCATCTGCCGTGTCAGGAGCTGCCCTCACACTGCCAGGAGCACCCAGGGGAAGCCCCGATGGGCTGCAGCACAGGAGCAGGAGAACATAAGCAGGAGAGGACTCAACCCACTAGCTTCTATCTTCATTGGCTCTTTGGGGCACGGTTGAAGGCTCAGAGGCAGCGTTGCAGGGCCCACCCTTTAACAGAAGGTCTCAGGGTGAGATCCAGGCCCCCAGGATATCAGCATTCATGAAGGTCAAGAACCAGGTGTTTCCCGGCAGGGCGGTGCCTGCCTGTCTGCCAGGTTACGTCCAACACTCCACCAGTGTCTGGGGAGTGTCGGAGAGAAAGAACAGGGCTTAAGGCTCTTGCCTTGCATATGATCAATTCAGGTTTGATCCCCAGCACTGTCTAGGGTCTCCAGAACCCTGCCTGGAGGGATCCCTGAGCACAGAGTTCTGAGTACTGCTGGGTGTGGCCCCAATACAAAGCATTAAAAAGAGAGAGAAAGAAAAGAAAACCAGCAACTTTTGCCTGCCTCCTTGCTATCAGTTGGGGACAATGAGTTCCCGCCTCTGGGTCCTCCCGGGAAGGCTCAGAACTAGAGTTTGCAGCAGCCTCCTCCCCATTTTATCTCTAGCTCCTCAGCTTGGGGAGAAGAGGTTGACCCAGCAGGCACTAGAAGTGAGCGACATGGGGACCACCACAAGCACCCAGCTTCTAGCATTAAACCAGACCTTTCCTCCCTAACTTTGACTTCACTTGGCCTGCCAGGGGCCCTCCCGGAGCCTGCAGAAGGGTTGATAGAAATCCTTGGAAACTGTGATCCCTGGGTCCCTTATGAGAACATGCCCTGCCATCCCCTCTCACCTCTGTGCTTCCCCCGCAGGTGAATCTGTACGGTTTTGGGGCGAACAGCAAAGGAGACTGGCACCACTACTGGGAGACCAACCCCTCAGCAGGGGCTTTCCGCAAGACGGGTGTTCACGATGGGGACTTTGAGTCCAACGTGACCTCCATTTTGACCTCCATCAACAAAGTCCGAATCTTCCATGGGAGATGACGCTGCCCTGGGGCCCACCCGTCCATGGCAGCCCCATGACCGGCCTTGGGGGAGCCTCTTATTCCCAGCACTGTGCCGCCTCTGCTGAGTGAGGCCTGCTCTGCCCTGGGCCGGGGATAGGGGGGTTTGGGGGGGTCGGGATTTGAAGGTGGAGATGTGGAAGAGCATAAATCTCCACGCTGGGTGAGGGTCAGGGCCTGGGTACCACATCCTAAGGACTCCCATATTCCTCAGGGAGCACCGTCTCCCAGGAGGAAGGGCTGCATCTGCTCTCTGCCAAGGACCTTGCTGCAGATTCAGCCTCTGGTGCTCCTGGGTGAGTGAGGCCAGCCAGCATGGGACAGAGTGTGGTGGACACAGAGGATGAGATCTCTCTCCTTGCATGATGCCTGGCCCCTCAATAGGGGGCGCTGCTCCCCACTCTTGCTTTCCAAAGTTCATGCCAGGTGGCCAGGAGCAGTGCCCCCCACCCTCCCTGGCCTGGAGCCTCTGAGTCCTGCCATGTCTCTCCCGCTGGGGCACTCTGGAGGAATCGTTCTTTCCGACTCAAATTCTAGTATGCAACAGCAGCCCCGGCGACTTTCATGTGCCTTTGTCTTGGGAGGGGACCAGCGTGGGCTAAGAGGGGGCCCTGTGCCTCTGCCTGTACCCTGCAGCCGTTGCTTGCCAACTGGGCTCATCCTTTGTGGTTTCTCCAGCTCTTCGGTGGCAGCATGTCTCAGAGGATACCAATGTGACCCAGCAGGCATTGAGCCTGGCATGGCCACTCCCACAGGCCCGGAATGCTGGACTTTGTTCCTCTCCTACCTTCCAAGTTGACTTCCCCATGGGGCCTCCTCTGGCAGGTTTAATCCTGTGGGTGGCAGATGGTTGCATGGCCCACATCTGACAGTGTGGGAGAAATCATACCTCATCCCCCGCCACCGGCTCCCACTGCTGTTGTCTGTCTGCCTCATCCACTTTCCTGATTATTTATTGATGACTGTTTTCAACTCATCTGACCTGATCTGCACTTTGTAGTGCTAATGTGGATCCTGGTGTTTGTGTCAAGCTTACCCTTGCATCCCGCCAACTGCCGCAGAGTGGCAAACTTCAAGCCAGCCTTTTTTTAGGTAGCCCCTAGATCTGGGCCTTTGGAGGGATGGAAGAGCTCGCTGGTAGGCAGATTCTGTGGTGTCGGGCTGGTGTTGATCCACCCCCCCCATCCCTTCCAGCTCCACTTTTCTTCTTTCCTCATTGTGATCATTGTGATTCCCTGTCAGGCGCAGAGTCTCCAAAACTCAGGGGGAACATCTTGGGACTGGGTGGGGAGTGAAGTCTCAGGCATAAGAAGAGAAGTTATTGGCCCTAGGTCCTGGGACTCAACAGAACCAAAGCTCGTTTCCTTTGGGCACATTTGTTAAGAGACCAGAGTCACGGTAGGGGAAGTGGGGGGTCTTTCTGGCTGGAATGTGAAGGTGCATTACCGGGGTCTCCTTACCTGCACTTGGGCTCGTCCTGCTCTTCCCTGGCCTCCTTCTGCAGACAGGAGGGAGGGATTAGGGGTACGTAACAGCCACGAATGGTATTGTGTCACTCCAGAACTCCTAGAAATGACATGTCATTCCTTAACCTTCTTACTTCTGAACAAACCAGTTTCCTAACTGAACGTTTGAGTAGGGTTCTCCAAGATCTACTGTCACTGTCTCTGTCATTGTCACTTTCCTCTCGTCATTCATTGATTTGCTCAGGCGGGCCCAGTAAAGTCCAAGATTCAGAATAAAAAATTAAAAAAAAAATGTTTGAAAACACACACAAACCTGTTCCCGCTTTAAAATTCTCCAAAACGTGGGTCCTGCCTGGAGACTCATACACTGCCATCAGGCGCTTTAAGCCAGCAGGTATCCCTGAAGCCAGAGCTCATAGTGGTGCTTGGGAACCGTGGCCTCTAGGAACACCTGCCAGTTGGCCTGTCAATCCTAGGGACGGAGCTGGGAAAAGAAATACCACAGACACCAGCTGCAGCGTGGCCTCCCACGATCTCAGTGGATCCTGCCAGCTGAGTGTGCTCAAGGAGGGCAGGGGCAGAGCCAGCACCTTGCTTCTAGTGCAAGAAGTAAGTTGTGGAAGTGGAGCCATAACAAGCTTCCCAAGGGAGCTCATGGTCATGGCAAGGCTGCAAGGCACCAGGCTCATGAGCCAGTCTCTGCTCCCTCCCACGCAGCCCTCCAACATTGGAAGTGCCTTCCACACCCAGCTTTGTCCTCTAATATTGTACAGATAAGAAAAGCAAGACTCCTAGAGGGGCAGTGTTTCAGGGCTGGAGCAAGAGTACACCAGGTCAAACATTTGCCTTGCGTGCAGCCAGCCCTGTTGTGATCCCCAGCAACCCATAGGGTCCCCCAAACACCACTAGTTGTTCTGAGTGCAGAGCCAGGAGTAACCCTTGGGCATTGCCAGGTGTGGCCCCAAAACCAAAAATTAAAATATAAATATATAGGCAGCAGGAGGAGGGGGGGGCTTGGGAGGTTCAACAACTGACAGAGGGCACCAGCCAAAGCAGAGGGCACAAGCAGGCCACTTGTTTGAAGACTCGCAGGGGCCTTTCCCAGCCAGGCTCCCCCTGCATCTCCCAGGCCTGGAAACTGGGTTCAGGTTCCAGGCTGTGTTTTGCTGCTGCGTTCAACCTCAGGTCAGCCTCCCTGGTGGTCCTGGCCCACATTTCACTTTCCCAACGGCTTCCTGCTTGCTCGGTGTGTCTCCTGGGTCCTAGTGGCTTTACCCAATAAAAGCCAGGCATTACAGCTGGGTATGAAATGTGCCACTGGGCATCCTTCAGGGCTGAGAGTGGGGGGTGTGTCTCACAGTGAGCTTGCATCTTGATGAGAGAGCAAGTAGCTGCCAACCTAGGGAACACTTGCCTCTGAGACTGCGGTTGGAAAGGCGGGTCCTGGAAATGGCAGGTGGTGGAAATGGCCTTCAGTGGAGCAGGGCAGTGGTTATTTCTGAGCAAAAGCATCTATAGCCAAACCAGCCTCTATAGCCACCCCCCTGGCTGCCCCTGTCCTTGCCCACCTGTTAAGTGGGAAGGGAGGGGCGAGTTTGAAGCCTCTAGAGCCAGGAGTGGTGGAAAGGACCAGGACTTGAGAAGGTTCTTGAACAGTTGCCTTTAAAGACTCAGGACCACAGAGACAGTACAGTGTGTAGATTATTTGCCTCACATCTGGCTGCCCCAGGTTTGTTCCCTAGCTTCCTATATGGTCCCCTGAGGACCACCAGGAGCAATCCCTGAGCACAGAGCCAGGAGTAAGCCCTGAGCATTGTCAGGTGTGACTCCCAACCAAAGCCAAACCAAACCAATAAGAAACTCTGGGATTAGTCCAGCAAACCACACGGGTGAGGCCAGGTGCAAAGAAATAGGATGCAATAGCAGGAGATCCCCAGATCAAAGACATCAGTGGAAGGCAAGGAAGATTGCAGCACTCTAAGAGCAAGAGGTCGACAGGTGGCAGGCGGCCCTGTCCCAAGAGTCCCCAAAGGGGCTGCTGGTGACCAGTCCCACTCACCTCAACACCAACCAAACCTCAGCCCACTTGGAGAACTGTGCCGTTTGATTTGCCTGTTACCGAGGTGGCCCGAATATGAACAGAAAAGTCCCCAGGCCCCATCATGTCAGGATGATGAAAAAAAATAGAAAACACCATCTCCAAGGTGCCCAAGGTGGCAGCTGTGCCACCAGAAGCCAGCAACTGTCCTCGTAAGAACCCTGGGCAACCCCACAGCCCACCCGGGAGAGTTGGGTGTATCCTCCACCCTGGAGTCTAAACAAACATGTTTTGAGAGAGTCCAACGAGCTTCGAGTTAGGAAATTCTCCCACCCTGCTGTTCTCTGCATCACTTCTCAGCAGACAAGAGTGGGGGACTTCAGAGGGACAGACACATGCTAGGGCATCTCAGGGCTGGTCTGCACAGGGCATTCACAGTGTTTTCCTTAGCCACGGCTAAGCAGCATCTTTAGCGGTGGTTGCATTTTCTGAAAGCAACATCTTCTGCAGCAGGCCTGCATGCCTGCCAGGCCCACCCAGGATCCAACTAACAGCTGAATTTGTCTGCTCAGCCCATGGACCACCTGCCACCAGCTTTAACAATGCTCCCAAGGCCCAGCGTGGGATGCACAGTCACTATAGCACTTCATCGAATGGACTCAAAGCCAAAGTTTCTTGAGCACTTTATCTTGGTGATCTTGCTTGGTTTTGGTTGTTGCTTTTATCATTTTTTCTAGCTCCCCGACCCCCAATCCTCCCCTACCTCAAGCTTTGGCTTTTGTTTTTGTTTGTGTTCACGGTTGATGTTCATCTGAATGCATTTGGAGGAGAAGCTGCCTTCTTCAACTTCTGCTTTGTCTTTTTTATTGTTGAGCATTTCGGAAAGTCCCAATCAAAGTGAATAAAAAAAGAGCTATTTTATCGTTTGACTGTTGGTACTTTATCCACACGCCTTTTTATCCATGCTGTTTCCACTCACATCTTTGAAATCCTCAAGATACAAGGTTCTTTGTGCCTACCAGGGACCTCCTAGGTCAGTGTCCCTCCAAGCAAGTATTTAGAGCAGAGTGTCCCAAAAACAGAACCATAACCACTCTCCAACTGGGGGTGCTGGAGAAATCCAGGCAAGTGTCAGGAGCCTTGGATATAATTTGGGGGTAGATTTCTGGGTGTATGTGTGTGTGTGTGACTGATTTATGTGTGTGTTTATTTGTGTATATATATATTTGTATATCTGTATATTTATGAAGAGACAAAAGTAAGCCACATAAATTGGAAGCCTTCAGGTAATTCAAAGTTTTAGAGGACCAAAAGGTCATTACCTGTCCACAGCTCTGCTTCCCCACTGTGTGTCCAAGGCCAGTGTCCTCACCTCTGGGAGCCTCAGCTGTCTTATTTATCGGATGGGCCATAATTCTAATACTGGCCATTGAGAAGGTTGACAGCAAGATGAAAGTCAGCCCAGGAGACTGAGTAGATGCAGGCCAGCTTTGCCACATTTGCTGGAAGAAATAGTCTTGGCTGAGGGTTCTCGTGGGGCTGGTTGGTGTCCATCTTTCTCAATATAGCAGTACCCATGAATTGTGAATCTGGCCCCAGGTGGTATACATCTCCCTTTAAGATACAGAAAAGAGAGTCAGGAGGTAGTACAGTGGTTAGGGAGAATGCCTGGCATGCACCTGACTCAGGTCCATCTCCCAAGGACCACAAGCATTGCCAAATGCAGTCCTGGAGGCTCCTGAGCCCTGTGGGATGTGGCCCAGGTATTGCCCACACCACAGGGCCCAAGAATCACTGAATCCTTGGATTCTTGCACTGAACTTCCTGCCCAGTGAATCAAGAATCGCCCGGGGGGGGGCGGGGTTGGAGCAATAACACAGTGGGTAGAGTGTTTGCCTTGCATGCAGCCAAGCCAACTTGGGTTTGATTCCCAGCATCCCATATGGTCCCCTGAGCACCTCCAGGAGTAATTCCTGAGTGCAGAGCCAGGAGTAAC
>JAOXYA010069730.1:0-11628 GCA_028565675.1 Sorex palustris
GTATATGTGCATATATATATTTCCTCTATAATTTGTTGCATACTATCTGAACCCCATCAAATGTGGTGTGGTAATTATGGAGAGTCAGTAGGGTGTTTTATGATTTGTCATGCAGTTCAGGAATGTGTTTACTCATTATGTGAGGCTCGACCAGAGCATGTGGGGAGCAGCCTTGAGTGTGGTGGTGGTTAAATTGTGGAGGTTCTTGGCTGCCAGATCTGGGTCCTTTGGGGCGGGGAGGGCTCTCATCTGCCCCCCTCTGGGGCACCCCATGTGAAACAGCCTGGCACAAGTTCGGTGGCATGGTTACGGGGGCCTCATGTTATGCTCCCTTTCAGGAGAAACAGCCATGTGATCTGGACAGTGGCTGATGACGAGATTATCTGGTGCCGGCAGGAGGTGACTTATGGGTGTGACTCCTGGATAGCTGGAGACTGGGGAAAGTGGGCAGAGGATCTCAGCTCCTGGTCCTTTTGAGCCCAGAATCCAAGGTCACAAATTTCCTCTTTACCTGGGTTCCATAGGACTTCTCTCATGCGTGGGGCTCAGCCCAAGCGCATGGAGAGCAGCCTTGAGCATGGTGGCGGTTGGGTTGTGGGTTTTTTTTGGCTGCCGTAGCTGGGTCCTTTGGGGTGGGGAGGTCTCTCACAGGCCTCCTCTGGGGCACCCCAGTGAAGACAGCCTGGCGCAGGGTCAGGACATTCTGCGCAGGTGGTTTGTGGGTGTGTCTCACACATACCTAACTTTTGGACATTTAATTTCTTAGTAAACTTGGCCCCAAGTTTTTGAGGTCTGGCCAAAGGCATGGTAGCAATTTTGGGGTATCTGGAAGTCTGAAGGCACCATCAGGCTGCTGATGCACTCGCCCCACAGGCAATTTGTTTTCATATTACTTGTTCCAGTAAAACTTAAAAAATGGAAAATTTTTTAATTAGAAAATAAATCAGTAGACATCAGTTTGTGATGATTGAGTGCTATGATTTTAACATTTATAAAAAATCCAAATCATTTAGTACAATGTATTATACTACTTATTGTAATTTACATAAATGTCTTCAACTCTGACATCTAAAATATATATTGCATTGAATTTTATTTTAATTATTTATTTTTGTTTATTTGGGGGACACATTCAGTGATGCTCAAGGTTTACTCCTGGCTCTGCACTCAGGAATGACTCCTGGTGGTGCTTAGAGGTTACCATATGGGATGCCAGAATTGAACATGAGTTGACTGTTTGCGAGACAAATGCCCTATCCTCTGTACTATCACTCTGGCCCCTGAATTTTATTTTATACTTGGATCTTATTGTGGTAACTATTATTTTTTTCTTATATTAACATGGCATTTTTAAAATTCTGTTCTGGAGTCGGAGCAATAGTACAGCAGGTAGAATGCTTGCCTTATACTTGGCCAACCTAAACTTGATCTCTGGCACCCTATATGAACCCCTGAACTTGCCAAGAGTGATCCTTGAGCAGAGAGCCAGAAGGAAGTCATGAGCACTGTGGGATATGACCCCAAAACAAAAGCAAACAAGCTAAAATGTTATTTGCTAATATATGTTAGAGTTTCCATGAAATAGGTAAAACCTGCAAATGTAAAATTTAGTAATAATTATTAAGAGAACTAAGAAAATTTAAATGGGAAAATTTTAATTGACCTATCAAAGTACAAAAAGTTTTATCCTAAGAAAAGGAATATTGGCTTTATATCAGAAAATATTATATTATAGAATTGCTTACAAGTCTGCATTAAGGAAAAAATTGAAATCTTTGGATGTGAAAAAACTGATTGACATAGAACAGTCACTATAAAGGAGACATTAATTCATTACTGGAAAATATATGAATTCTTTAGCAAGCTAGGAGTAAATGTATCTATTTTAATCTCGAAGAGAGCAACCATATGCACCACTAGTAAGTGCCATACTCAGTATACCGCATGTAGGGAACTTAGTCCTGTCCTTTAGAGAAGCTCTTTTAATGCTTCTTGCAAAAATGGTTTCAAGACTATGAATTCTCTAAGCTGTTGTCTGTCCTTGAAGCTCTGTATCATTTCTTGAAATCTGAATACTAATCTGGCATGATAGAGTATCTTTGGTGGGTTTTGGACATTTTGTTGAGTTTTTGTACTATACTCCTTCATTCTCTTTTGGCTTGTAGTGTCACATTTGATAGATCTTCTGTAAATATTATGGGTTTTCTTTTGTATGTTAGTCCCTTTTTTTTGATCTTGCTTCTTTCATTATCTGTCTCTTTCTGTGGATTTTGTCATTTTGAGTAGTGTGTCTTGAAGTTTTCCTGAGTCTTTTTTCACTTGAAGCCCTTTGAGCTTCTTCAGTCTCAGTGCCTGTACTCCTCAACTCTGGAAATTATTATAGATAATTTATTTAACTATTGTTTCCTCGTCAAATTTGCCTTCTTGTTTTTCAGGGATTCCGATGATTCTTGCATCATTCCTCTTGAACTCATCCCATAGTTCTTTGGCATGCTGTCATTTCTTTTCAGATTATTTTTCACCTTTTGCTGCTTCCTACTCATCTTGGAGCTCCATGATCTCTTGATCAGCTGCTGTTATTTTCTGTTCAGAGCTTCTATTAGTGTCACTGAAGTCATAGTCTGAGGATTTACTGAACTGGTTGGTAGTGTTTGTGCCTTCGGTGATATTGTTTTCATTGAACTCTGTGGACTTTTGTGTGTTTTCCCCGCTGGTTTTCTTATATTCTTGCTGTGCTGGGGGTGAGCGTCTTTGTAGTTAGACCTCCTGGAAGATGCGAAGGGATTAGGCTGGGAGTTGCTCTCTTCCTTCTCTGCCTGTCTTCACTGAATGACAGGAAGTATAACTGTGAGCAGCTTATAATTTGCAGAGTAGATCTGTCATTCTGCAGGAGCTGTGGTGTGAGCCCATTAATATGGCTCAGTCGGGTGCTGGGACTTAACTGGGAGGGAGGGACTCCGTCTCCCATCTCAGCTCAGGCCCAGCGATGTCAGCCAGAAACTGCATCAATGAAAAGGTGGGACAGCAAGCAGAAGTTCATTTTACAAAATTTAAAAATATATACAATATGCATTTCTTTCAATTTGTTTAGAAAAATACCGTATGAGTTTCAATCATATATGGTATTCCTATTTATATTTGAATGCATTACTTATATTCAAACTTAAACTATCTATCTGTATTTATATGCATATTTTGGTTTGAGGGTCCACCAGTAGTGCTTGAAGCTTGCTCCTGGATCTGTGCTTACTCCAGGCAGTGCTCGGAGGACCATGTGCATGCCTGGGCTTCAACTGGTTTTGGCTTTGTACATGGCTAGCTTCTTAGGCCTTATACAACCTCTCTAGCCCCTAACAGTGTATTTTTTACTAGTGTGTATACAAAATTCCATTTTGAAAAGACACTGGAGTTGCACCAGAGAGAGCACAGCAGAACTGAGTGCTTGCTGTCCAGGTGGGGACTGCGTTTGACCCTGGCACTTTGTGGTCTCTTGAGTAGTGAGCCAGCAGGAGACTCTGAGAACTACCAGGTGTGACATGAAAACCAAGAAAATAAAAAATACATTTTAACGTGCTGGATATTTATTATTTAACTGTTAGTAAACAGTTACTTCTGGAGAAGGAAAGAGAATGAGGGCAAGGTTCTTACACCTTTTGCTAAATAGATTTTGTAGTTTAAATTTTTGATGAGTCTGTGTTTGCAAAATAAAAAAGTAAATACATGTTTTTCCAGACCCACAGGCAAGAAAATTCCAGGGAGTGGGAAAGACTTTGGGTACAGTGGTGGCTCAGTGTTAGACAAGTGTATGTCAGATTTTAGGATGAATCAACATTTGGAGGACAGTGTCTTTAACATTGCTTACAGGTTTAACATAGGTTTTAGGAAAAGAAGCAAGGAACTTGGGCCAGGGCTGTAGCTCAGCAGCTGTATCTTTTCTTACATGTGTGAGGCTCTGGTTTCTATCTCCTGAAGTCCTCCTTGCCCCTAAAAAAATAACAGTATTAAACTTTTTTAGAAAAAATTAACCTGGCTCTCCTAACTTGTGA
This sequence comes from Sorex palustris, assembly GCA_028565675.1. Taxonomy (NCBI): domain Eukaryota; kingdom Metazoa; phylum Chordata; class Mammalia; order Eulipotyphla; family Soricidae; genus Sorex; species Sorex palustris. The sequence goes on from JAOXYA010069730.1 coordinate 4,047, forward strand.
GAAATTTATCGACCCCTTTGCCCCATCCCACGCCCCCAGCTCACTGTGGCCTTCACCTTCCTTTTCATCCCATGCTCCTTATCTTTTCTCTTATTTTAAAAAGCCATCATCCAATGTCAAAATAGTCATTAATCCTGTCGCTTCCCCAGCACATATCTAGTACCTGGCTCCAGCCAGGCAATGTGCTAAGCAGGGCAGGACCAAGGATGAGTAAGAAAGTGCCAGACTCCTGACAGCAGTGAACACACTGATGAATTCCTCATTGCTGGTTGTGAGCATTGCTCTGAAGCTACCAAACAGGAAGTTGGGATGGAGAAGAGTAGGCCTGAGCTCTCTCCGGGCACTCAAGAGGGGGCAGCGAGGCTCTCGGGGACATGGGAATTCTCCTGAAGTCGCCTCTTGCTTGGTTGCACCCAACTGTCACCTCAGGATCAGAGACTTGTAGCTTGATCACTGGCACCACGTGTGGTCCCTGAGCCCTGCCAGGATTGGTCTGAGTGCAGAACCAGGAGTAAACCCTGAGCACAGCCAGGTGTGGCTCCAGAACAGAACAGACCACTGTGACCCTCGTGTGCCAGTACCTCACCGCAGTCTCATATCTGTTTCATTCTTTCCTCCTCCATTGCCCTCTCATCATTCCTTTCTCTGGGATCACTGTGTCCTCAATTTTAGTGCTTGAATTTTTCTTTTCAGTTTTTGCTATAGCTAATACCAACCTGTAAAACTTCCTAAAACAAACCTAGATCTTCAGCATACCTAAAAGTCAACTTCGTGGCTGGCTGTACAAGAGAAAACATGATCATAAAAGAACGTTGCGTTAAAAAATGAAAAATGATTTGTAGTGAAGATGGAACTCTGAAACATAGTCTGTAAGTCCCATGGGGTTGTTAGATCACAAGGGGATGCTATTTATGGAAGGAAATGATTCGATTCAGATATTTAATGGGCAGAAAATGACTCTGTTATCAGTGAATTCACGGAGGCTGTTGCAAGGAAGAGGAGAGAGAAGACACTGCAGAGTGTTTGTTTTATTTTGAACAAGTACAAAAGTGAGGTAAGTTAGGAACATGTGACAACCTGGAGGACTCAGGCTCCCTCAAGAGACAGCCAGCGAGAGCCCCAGCCACACTGTGCTAATAGCATCCTAATGAGAGGCAACACTGATGTGCCCCTGCCACATGATCCTGCCAGGACTCCCAGGCACATCGCAGAGGAGCTGGGGAGGGAATTGTGCTGAAGGACAAGTATGAGGTCCTAGGCGGTTGGTCTAGGAAAGAAACAAGAGTTTTTCCTATGCTGGGGCCACGAGAGCCTTTGCCGCCCACGGGGCCTTTGAGTCTCAGTTAGCAAAGGAGGTTTCCAGGCTCATGGCGTGGCCTGAGGCCCCAAGGAGGCTCGTGGAGAGGCATTGGAGGAGTTGCAGCTGTGGAAGGGGCCCAGCAGCCACCTCCGGGCACTCCCCCTTTCCCGGGAAGGTTCTTTCCTTGAAGAGCCAAATCCCAACTCCTCCTTTTGAGCAGCACCAGCTTCCCAGCGAAGTGCCGCAGACTCAGAGCCTTACACACAATTGACTTTCTCATGGTTTTTTTTTCTTTTTTGGGTCACATCCGGCAATGCACAGGGGTTAATCCTGGCTCATGCACTCAGGAATTACTCCTGGCAGTGCTCAGGGGACCATATGGGATGTCGGGAATCGAACCCAGGTCAGCTGCATGCAAGGCAAAAACGCCCTACCCGCTGTGCTATTGCTCCAGCCCTCATGATTGTTTTTTATTATTATTTATTGAATTACTGTGAGAGCAGTTACAAAGTTTTAGGTTTGAGTTCGGTCATACAATGATGAAACACACGTCCCTTGACCAGTGCACATTTTCCACCACCAAAAACCCCAGAATAACCCCTATCGCACACCCTACCCCTGCCTGTGTGGCAAACGATTTCCACATTATTCTCGCTCTACTTTGATTACATTCAATATTTTGACACCAGACCCTCCATTATTATGTGGGATTTTACCCCAACACTCAGATCTGCTGAAAAGACAACATTAGACAATATGTTTTCTATTGCTGATTATGAATAGCATATGAGGTTTCTGGCGCTGGGCCACCCCAGGTGGGAATAGGTTTCGTGCCTTGGCCTGTTCCCCCTGGTGGCTCGGTCGCTGCCATCTTCCAGAGACCTATGGACAGCCAGGTAGGGGCCCGCAGTGATGAGTCACATGGGGCCCCATGGGATGGGGGTGGAGCTGGCCCCTTCCCTCACCCCCCCCCGCCAGTGAGACCCTGAGTCGCCGAATGGGCCCTCTGGCTACTCAACAAGCTGCTTAAGCCATGATCCCAGAGACTCAGAAACAAATCTCGGAACCCAGCAGCAGAAATGCATCTGGACTCTGCATTAGGCTACCAGCCCTGGACCTCCCCAGATGGAAAAAGGTGCTGATCCACGACCTGTTCCCCCTGGTGTTGTCTCGGGGTCTGCCATCTTCCAGAAGCCAATGGGCAGCCAGATAGGGGCGCCCACAGTGACGAGACACAGGAGGCCTCACAGGACAGGGCTGGAGCAGGCCCTTTCCTCCCCCACCCCAACAGGACCCCAAGTCACTGCCTACAAACAGGCCCTCTGGCTATTCAACAACCTGCTTAAGCCATGATCCCAGAGACTCAGAAACAAATCTCGGAACCCAGTGGCTTTTGGCAGAAATCCCTTCAGATTTAATTATTAAGATTTCAGAATCCCAAAATCATATGCTATTCATAATCAGCAATAGAAAATAGAAAATTGTCTAATGTTGCCTTTTCGGCAGATGTGAGTGTTGGGGTAAAATCCCAAATAATAATGGTGGCTCTGGTGTTGAAATATTGGAATGTAATCAAAGTAGAGAGAGAGAAAAATGTGGAAATCATCTGCCCCACAGGTAGGGGGAGAGTGTGGGATGGGGGGTACATTGGGGGTTTTGGTGATGGAAAATGTGCACTGATGAAGGGACGGGTGTTTCATAATTGTATGACCAATACTTAAACCCGAAAGCTGCTGTCACAGTGATTCAATAAGCACATTTGCAAAAATTAAATAAATAAATAGAATATAAATTATTTAAATTTTTTAAAAAGTAGGTAAAGGGATATTCCTGATAACCTTTCAGCGTCTGTACTGCAAACCAAAATGCCCAAAGAAAAGAGAGAGAGAGAGAGAGAAAGAGAGAGAGAGAGAGAGAGAGAGAGAGAAGGAGAGAAGAAATGTGTCTGCAATAGAGGCAGGATGGGGGGGTGAAGAGTGGGGATGATTATGGTAGGGAAACTGAGGATACTGGTGCTAGAAAATGTACACTAGTGGAAGGATGGGTGTTAAAACACTGTATGACTGAAACCTAATCACGAACAGATTTGTAAGGTTCTACCTCACAGTGACTCAATTAAAAAAAAAAAAATTTAAAGCTACTCCAGCCTTACCTTCACAATAATAATGAACGCCCTGAACAAAAACAAAACAAAACAAAAACCCACACAGAAACCCACATATTGTTTTTTCCTTATCCACTCACTAGCTTTTTATAAGATTAATTCCTAGGAGTATACTTCAAAGTCACGGGGCATTCAGATCTTTGCACTGTGACCCCAATGCACACAGCAGTGACAATTATCACTACTTGGGAACAGTTGAGGCACTGGTCAAGTGGAAAGTTGAAAAGCAAGTAACCTTCACATTATCTAAATTTGAGCAAGTTTGAATGAATTACACAAATAATTTTCTCACCTCAGAAAACAGACACAATATTTTATATCTGTATCAATGTAGCTCAATTTTCTCCTTTGGACAAGAGTCACAGAAGTTATGGAAAGAGTAGAAAATAAAACAACTCTATCAGTTAATTTCTGCTCTGTCACAAACATTTACCTGTTTTCAGAGTTTGGGATCCTACACACTGTGACAATAATTCATAGATAGCAAACTGACACTTAGAGAGTGAAAACTGCATTAACATCCTGCCAAAATTGAAGCTGAGATAAAATTTTTCAGCTATTTCCCTATGAATGTTGTTTTCTTCCTGCCTTGGAAAAAAATCACCTAGCCAAAAATAATACTTAAAAATCTCTAATGATATGCTGCTTAGATGTTTAAAGTTCTAAATATTTCTCTCAGGTAACAACAATAAAATCATTATATTGTAAATTTCCTATTTTCTAAGTTTCGTCTAAAAGATAATAATTCCTGGGGTGGGATCAGGAGTTAAACTGTTTTCATTATATGAATCTTTTTCATAATTCACTTGTACAGTTCACTGTTCCTTTAAAAAATTATTAGCATTCAGTTGGCTGGTTCACACTTTTTGGACAACAAAATAGACGCTCCTCAAAAAGCTTCCATATGACCCAGCAATCCCACATCTGGGCATCTATACTCTTTTCCAAAAAGACATCTGCACTCCTATATTCACTGTTGCACCATTCACAACAGCCAAAATCTGGAAACAACCCGAGTGTCCAAGAACAAATAACTGGATAAAGAAACTAAGGTTTCTCCTTGAAACGATGCAATACTACTTGGCTATAAGAAAAGATGAAATCATGCAACATGTCACTCTGTGGATGAAACGGGAGGGTTATCAACCTGAGTGAAGTCAGTCAGAAAGAGAGGAACAGACCACAGAATGATCTTTCTCATGTTCGAGATAAAAAAGCATAGTCAGGGAACAGCAAAAGGCCAAAGGCAGAGACCTGAGACTTGGCCTAAGAACTGAGCTTCTGTAGACCACACCTACAGGGAGACAGCAGGAGCAGGGAGGGAAGTTGTGGGTGAGACAGCGGTGGAAGGAAACAGACACTCTGGCAGAGGGTGTGGGGTTGGAACAGCAAATGCATGAAATTCTATCATTAACAGGACTGGAAACCATGGCAGCCAAAATGAAACTCTTAAAAAAAAATTAGCATTCAAAAATTAGGCAGTTCTTGCCAGTATTCTTCCTATATTTTGGATATAGAATCATATATTTAAATACACCTTTGTTTGTGGATTTTTTTTTTACTTCCACTCTTGCAATTTACAATTCAAAGAAGAGACAATAATTACTGCACATTTTCCCAGGAGTCACAACTTGATATGCATTTAATTCTCTTTGTCAAGAAAGAGTTATTATTAGTACCCTCCTAATGGCTGAATAACGTAACTGGTCATCAAATACCTGTGAGCAGAGACAATAGGGCTCCAATCCAATGCTACTCCTCCCCTTCTCTCAAATGTTTATTTTCAAAGAGTCTTTAGAATATTTTACAATACATAAATGATAGCCTCGAAGTGTACAGTGACATCCACAGACACATTTTATAAAAGGGGGCAGTCTCTCATGTGGAAGAGTCCATCAGTAATAAAAACCCCAATTGTAATTCTGAAGATGAAGCAAGCATCCAGACTTACTTGTAACTTTCCACTTGTCGGCAAGAAGAAACAGTAATGAAAGAATCTGTCCGGGAATTGTAAGCAAGAGGTCCAGGGAGAAGAGAGCCGGGGAGGAACCTCCCGAAAGCATAGCTTTCCTGCTCAAACACCATCAGCATGCCGTCCATTGACTGGATACAAATTAAGTCTCGACCTAAAGGAGAATTAGAGGACATCCGATGAACTATTCGTCTTCTAAATACCTTGATTTTTGACCTTATACAACTAAAATTATGTTATATTTCATTTCCCCAAAGGGCAAAATGAGTGCTTTAATTTTTAAATTACATAACTGATCAGACAATTTTATATATGTATACAAATATTTCCTAAGTTTTATATTACAAAAGATATCTCCAATCATATTTCTTTCCACTTACAATATGCTAATCTCTAAATCAAGAAAATTCCTGAGAAAGATCATAGTTCTCCATAAGATGTCAGTATTGTCAAATTCAGAGCGATAGCACAGCAGTAGGGCATTTGCCTTGCACACAGCCGGCCCAGCAGAACAGGGTTCAATTCCTCCACCCCTCTCAGAGAACCCGGCAAGCTACCGAGAGTATCTTGCCGACATGGCAAAGCCTGGCAAGCTACCCGTGACATATTCAATATGCTCACAATGGAGACGTTACTGGGCCTGCTCGAGCAAATCGATGAGCAACGGGAGGACTGTGACCATGATCAGAAACGTACTGAAAATTGCTCAGCAGGAGGCTGCTTCTCTCTTTTTATACAGTATAAACTCTAAATATCAGCCTTAGACTTTCTTACGCCTTAGATGCCAGCCGAGCACATAAGACCAATGTCATCAGCACACACGGGGCACAAATTTATGTAAATAACCCTGTTAAGCACTTTGGGAAGTTAAAATATTAAAGTTGAGAAACACTAATCAGTATATTGCCAAAGCTATACTGATGTGAAGCCCCTTCTACTGTTAATATTTAATTATTAACTCAAATTCTGTGCTTGACGCATACCAAGATGATATAGTGATGGTGATTTCTGGGCTACAGTAAAGTATCCCTACTTTGAGAAAGACTAATAGTTGAGCTAGAACTTTTTAGATCCTTCTAGTGTAACCTATAATATATTATAGCCAAAAAAACCTCTGTCAGAGAAAATTTACGCTAAATTTTTAAATGTCATTAAGAAAGATTTGTTTAAATGTCCATCCTCTACTTTGTCATCTTGAGCCATATCTAACATATACATTCAACCCTAAGTCACTATTTCATAGTACCTGAACATCAGTGTCAGGAAACAGATTTGAAATTTGAAATATAATGAATACTTTGCTCCACATCACTAAATTGTAGAAAAATAGAATATATTCACAAGGGTCATCATTTTACAATCCCCAGAGAGCTAGAGGAAGAGTACGGGGACTGTCACTTGGACTGCATGAAAATGATCATTGTTCCACCATGGCTTGATCACTGGCACTTTCCCTGATCCCCACACACTGCCAAGAGAGAGTCCGGAGCAGAGTCAGGAGTAAGCCCTGACCACTAGTGGGTGTGGCCCCAAAACCCAAAAATAAAAATAAAATAAATAATAAATAAAATTTAAAAAATAATAAATAAAAATAAATTTAAAAATAATAAATGAATGAGTGCTCCAGATTGACTTAACAATTGCCTTAGCTCTGAATGCTCAAAAACAGAAATAAGGGACTGGAAAGCGAGCTCAGAGGCTGAGCACATGCTTTGCATTCAGGAAGCCTGGGTTTGATCCCTGCCCTTGGCACACACAGAGCTGGAAGGAAATCCCAAGGGCTAACAGGCGCAGTTCCAAAACAAAAAACTAAGTAGAACCCGGGAGGCCCCTAGCAGAGATACTAACTCTTCTCCCTAGTAGCCATTCTTTCCATGGTATCTGATCATGGAAATTCAAATACAGCCAACATTTCCAGGTCTCCATTTACAGACACATCATACCATTAGGTCTTTGACAGTAGGAGCTGAGGTGATGGGAAGAGAGCCTTGTTCTTAGAGCACTGAGCATGTGCCCACCCCTTGCTCTTCCACACTATGGAACATTTCTCCTGGTCTCCGAGAGGGAAGGTAGCACTGTAGCACTGTCCTCCTGTTGTTCATCCATTTGCTCGAGTGGGCACCAGTAACATCTCCATTGTGAGACT
>JAOXYA010069738.1:0-11628 GCA_028565675.1 Sorex palustris
GATGGGTGTTTGATCATTGTGTGATTGTAACCCAAACATGAAATCTTGTAACTATCTCATGGTGATTCAATAAAATTTAAAAAAGAGAAAAAACAACAAAAAGATTAGATCAGAATCTATAAGATATATGGAATAAAAAAATTGGCAGAACTCTCCAGGAAATAGTCTGAAAGGATGCTTCAATAAGATAATGTTCTGACAAAAAACGGTGAGAACAAAAAAATAAACAAATTGGACATCAGTTGGAAGCTACTTTACAATGAAATAAGCATAAGCTATAATATAAAAAAGACTACTGGATAAAAAATATATTTGTACACAATATAGCAGACTAAAGGCTGATATCCAAAACCTATCAAGCAATCACAAAACTCAGCCACTTCATTCACAAATAGGGACAGGAGACACACACATACCTTTTCAAAGAAGACATAAGGGTGGGCATCGGGCGTATGATAAAGTGCTCATCAAAGTTACTAGCATAATGTTAGGCTGATGAGACAGAGGATTATAGATAATTTATTCATCAAGGTTACAAATACATTAAATGGTAATTCATAAACTCTTAACATTTTGGATCTTGAATGCAGAGACTATTCTGAAAACCTGTATTCCCCTCATATTCTTAGAATGTAAATAATTGTACAAAGTGCAGTTTACTTAGATCCTTAGGGAAGAAATGGATCCCACTAGGTCCAGAAACATGATTCACATTATACTTATTCTATATATTTCATTGTTTTATGGTTATACCCGGATCTATAATAAACGTAGTCTCTATACTGTTGGCTTCAGCTAATTTAGGCAGTTCCTCTAGTAAATAATGTGCAGAATGAAAAATAACAAAGACTCCTGAGACTATTTTCCACACTTTATGGGTTACACAAAGAAGAAATATATTTTTCAAAGCATTCGACTTTCTGAAAATTGGTCAGGATATTGGGCTTGAGATATAGAACAAAGGGTTTGGCATTTGCCTTGAACGTGGCTGACCCAGGTTCAATTCCCAGCATCCCACATGGTCTCCTATACAGCACCAGGAGTAATGTCTTGAGCACCACTGGGGGTGGCCCCTAAACAAACAACAAAAAAAAAATTGGTCAGGATAGGAAACCGTATAGCTCAGTTTTCATGAATCCCTATTTCCCCAGCAATATAGACGAATGTAATTGTTTTTTTTTTTTTCCGGTGGGGTAGGCACACCCTGTGATGCTTGGGGCTTACTCCTAACTCTGCACTCAAAGATTATATCTAGAATGGCTCAGAAACTACATGTTCTTCAGGATGAAATCCAGGTCAGCCATGTCCAGGGAAGTGTTCTACCCAGTCGGGTATTACTCTAGCCCAAGGTCTACTGTTAAAGAGTAAATGTTACATATAAAATTTACTTTATATATGTGTGTGTTTGTATATGTGAGTGTGTAGACAGAGATTAATAAGCTTTCTGGAAAATGACTGGAAAATACACTAGAAGTGTTAGAGATTATCATAATTATTACTGCTAAAGACCAAGTGTTAAAAACATCCAGCATTTTATTCTTTTTATGATTCAATTTTACTTGGAGTTGGTTTCCAAAGTATGTTTAAAATTATCCCAGGTTCTGTTTTCTATATGATTGAAGAAAGCAATTTATAAAAGTACCTCATGTCCTTAACTTTTAAGAAATTCTTTGTACTTGTAATTTTGTTTAGCCAAAGAAACCATCAATTGAGATGACTAAGTCAGAGTGATAATAAAGTGGGTGGAGCCTTTCATGCAGCAGATCCAGGTTCGATTCCTGGCACCCAATATGGTCCCCAGAAACAACCAGGAATGATCCCTCAGTGTAGAGTGAAGAGTTATCACACATCAAAGAGTGAGGTATAAGACCTGAGCACTGCCGGGTGCGGCCCCCGCAAAAAAAGTAAAACAAAATTCGAGATGATTTTTACTCTAGGATCCAAGCTTTAAAACAATGTTTCAGCTGTAATGCCTGTGCCAGGCTATGCCAGTCTCTACCACATCCTGTCAGTCTGCATGAAGTGGTGCTCCACTCTGCCTGTGTCAAGATACACCAATCTATGCAAATCTGTCAGTGTCAGGTTGTGACATCCTTGTCAGGTGTTGCCAATTAGTGGAAACCTGTGCTGTCCTGTTTCAGCCTGGGTAACACTGTTCTAGTGCATATTCCTCTCCTCTGACTCCCACAGCTGTGATTGGGAGAGAGAAGGCCAGTCCTCAGGAGACATTTCTCTCTCCTGACACCAAGTCCTGTGATGACGTTTGCTTCCCAGGAAACGGAATGTTCAGGAGTGGGGAGAGGATCCTGGACTCTGTGGGCAGGCCCAGGAGCATCTGGGACTTAGGAGATGTAGGAAGGAGGACCTGACTGGGCAAGGACACTACAGGCAGTAGAGGAGAGAGGAGTGGAGTGGGGACGCAAACCAAGAGATTCAGGCTGCTTCTAGCAGATGGAAAAAGGCCAAGCAAAGGTCTCTTCTCTGGTGTCCCCAGAAAAAGCACAGACCTACTAGTGCTTTGCTCTGAGGTCTGGTCTTAGATAGGAGGTGTAACTGCAGGTAATCTGCTTGATGGCACTCTTCCCAAGCTTCAACAGGAATCTCACTGAAGGAAAGCCAATGATGGGGTGGCTCGCTTGAAAGCAGACAGGTTGTGGAGTTCTAGTGCTTGGAACCAAAGTCCAGGCCAGGCCTCCATGTGCTCTTCCTCTGCAACTCTGTCCCTCTCTCATGGTTCTGGGTAGGACTCACTGCCTTGACATGAGTTGTATAGGCTGGCCAGACAGCACTTCACTGCCATCCGTCATTCCTCCATCCTCCACTTTATTGAGTGCCATGAGGATCTGGGTATTGTGGACACTCTCATGAAAAGCCAGTGCTCTTGGCGACATATTGGGGTGCGGCAGAGGGGAGCAGACACTGTGCCAGGGTGTGTTCTGGGTCTGGGGGCTGTTTTTTGGAGTGTGTGTGTGTGTGTGTGTGTGTGTGTGTGTGTGTGGTGGGGGGCTGGTGGTGCTGTAGTCAAGTGGAGGAGACTCTTGCATACTGAACACATACTATCTGCTTCACCCTGTTACCAGAGTGTCCTCACCCCAGCTTCTGGCTTTGTTCACACATCAGATCACCAGATGTGATCTCTGGGTACAGACGTGGAATCCATAGGCCCATGCCACTCTGGGCACAGAGGACTATCAGAGATGGCATTGGCAGGGCTAGGTTCTGGCCAGCTGGAGTTCAGAACCTCAACAATCTGTCATGCTTTGTTCTCTCCCACAAGGCAGATCCCCACAAAATCAAGTCTAGATCTTCTCCTTGTGCATGCAAGTTGTGTTTATATATCTTTCTTTTCTGCTCCATCCTACCTGATAGAGCCATGGGGAGAAGTGGGCCAGAAGGAATACTCAGATGCCCTTCATTATTTTTGTCCTGGAAGTGGTTTTTATTGTTAATTAATATTTTGATCCTACTAACAGCAGTGATCTATCTGGGGGCTGGAGTTATAGGAAAGAGAGTAGGGTGTTTACCTTGCACGCAGCCAACCTGGATTTGATTCAAAGCATCTTGTATGGTCCCCTGAACACTGCCAGGAGTAATTCCTGAGTGCAAAGCCAGAAGTAACCCCTGTGCATTTCTGGTGTGAACCCCCTACCCCCCAAAAAAGAAAAGGGTCTATCTGACTCAGTGCTTGGATATCATTCCTGATAGTACTCAGTGACTATGTGATACATGGCTTGAACAGTGGTCTCCAGATGCAAAGCATGCAGGCTGCCCTTGTGTAATCTTCATGGCCCTCATGCCTCACAATTTACTGAATTATTCACATAGGCCATAGGCCTCTTCATATTAGTTCTAGTTCCCGTCTTGTCCGGTACCTTATGGACTGCAAGAGCACTGGTTGTTCACATTCAGTTCCAGGCAGCGCCAACCCATGCAAAGCCATGTCAGTCTGTCAGATTGTACCAAGCAATGCCAATCAATTTCAGTTCATGTCAGTGTGTGCCAGATAATGCCAATTCATTGCAAACTGTGCCAACCCCTGCCAAGCTGCACAAGCTAGTTTCAGTCCATGCCAATCAGTCTTGTAACACAGTGTTCACCCATGCTAGTATGTGTCAAATGGTGCCAGGTGGCACCACCCCTTGCCAATAATTATGAATGCATGCAGTCTGTGCCAACATTGCCAGATTTGCCAACCTGTGTCACAAGATGACAGCTCTTGGCAACTGGTACAGGCAATGTCAGTTTGTGCAAACCTGTGTTGACCAGCGCCATTCCTTGCTAACTCATGCTGCATGGGGCTTGTCTTGCCAATTCATGCCAAGAGGTGCCCATTATGTGCCAGCCTGTGTCTGTCAGTCACTCCCAAGTTGCGCCATTGAATCACCAACCTTCTCCTATGTCACTCCCCCATGTGTAATTCATAAATGGCTTTTACCAGATTTATGATGATAATAATAATAGGTAATATATAATTATTTTATAATTACAGTGTTGCTGCACAATGCCCACGAGCAGAATGCCAAGATCCCTACAGGGTCATCGTAAGGTTCCTTCAGTCTGAACCCCTCCATACCCTCTAATTATGATTATATCCACAATTCACACAGAAATTAAAAAAATCTTTTTTGTAAAAAAATAATTCAAATAATTTCACAGAAATTTTGCATTAAACATGTTGGTAGCATTCTTTATTTTAAAATAAAATAGCAAATGTCTTATTTTGACTAAACTTAGATAAATTCCCTATTTTTTATTGTAGCATGGGGGATTATAGTAATTTTGTTAAAAGGGCCCTTGATGTCTTACTATCAGAACATAAGTTATGGATAGCAATTACAATAATTAGATACAATTACATTAAAATAATTAGTACTCGAATGATCAATTGCAGTGCTCTATTTAGCAATTAAACATGCAAATCTTAACATAATTTGTATTGCTTTAGTCCTTATTCAGGAAGTAGTGAAGATAATCTTTTAGTATGTTTTCAATTAAACTAGCATTTTATCAACTTTATATCAGTTTGAAGCTACATGGGTCATAAAATTATGAATGACTCAAACTTTCTAAGTGGTTGTAATTTGGTGGACTTGACTACTATTCAGGGAAAGCCATTTTTCTAATTCTAGTAAAACACAGGGTGGGAGGAGGCCCTGCTGTGGAAGCTGTAAAAAGCTACAATAGATTCCATTACCATTTGAATATCATAGAACTAAAGTTACTGGTATTCATTTACACAAAACAGACCTGAATAGTTATGATTTCAATTTGTTTGGGCAGCTTCCTTTGAAAATACTGTACAAAAATTAAACAACAACACTGGTGACTCCAGAATTCTAATTTTTCTGTTACTAAAATCAAAGGGAAAATTTTGTCACAAGAGTTTCAGATGGTATCTATCATTAGAAATAGCACCTGATAAAAATTGGTATTAGGGAAAAATAACCTTTTATAGCCACTACACCAGTTTTGAAATTGTTTCCATCCATGGTCCTCTTCTGACATTGTGTTCTTCTTCTGGTCCCTATTCTATTAGATGACACCAGTCAATTGCACCCCCCCCTCACCAATTTATACAAGTTTCGTCTGTGGCCCCCTTAGAAAATCCTGGTGTCAAGGGGAGCCCTGCGGACCCATGCAGGCAAATACCACCCTGCAACATTTTGTTCAGGTACAATTTGAATTTGTGAGAGTAATGATGACATAATTAGGTAGAAAATGGGACTGAGAACATTGAGTATCCTATCAAGAGGTTTGAGGTTAATATTTAAATACTTCTTTTTTTGTTTCAGACATGTAAGAATCAGAAATTGCATTGAGTTCACTTTGTATAATTCTACAAGTTGTCAAGTATGAAAAACTTCTTTACCAAATGATAAGTGCTTCGTATACAAGGTTTCCTGCACTCAATATGCAAGAAGGACTGTGGAGGAGTCTCCACATATAGTAGAGAATCTAAGAATTCAATTCACCTGCAAAGTATATATCCAGGGACAGTTTCAGATAGCAAATTGAAGTGTTCATTATTGTGAAATGGTTATCTAATTCCAGCCACAACCCCAGGTTGACACACCTGGGTTTTCGACCAGCTAGCCACAGACTACAGGCTTTCACAATTATCTCCTCACACTTCAAAGTTAGTCTCATACCCATGTTGTTATCTGCCATGACTCACTATAAATCAGAGGTTTAAAAAACACCCTACTCAAATTCAATTAATTTTCTAGAATTATACACAGACTCAGAACACCTTTTTACTCAACATAGAACCAATTCATTGCAAAGGATATGGTCAATAATCAGATAAAGGAACATATTGAGAGAGGTCTTGCAATAATAGATTTCTCTGTCTTCATTGAGGCCATTGACTAGGAAAGCTATAATAATAAAGGACCAGTTCCATTGAGGTTTGAGGACAAATAAATCAAGAGACATGGTGACACATAGGGGGAAAAAAGAGCATTACTGACAATATGCCAGCAAGTTGAAAGATTAATTTATGTCCTGAAAGTAACTACTGTGTCTACATGGTCATATAGTCAGGTTCTTTAAAAAAAAAACAGACAGTATGAACCTTATTTTAATGAGACTTCAATGATCTTCAGGAAATCTTATTCCAATTAAATTAAATCAATGTTTCTTAAAAAACAACTTAATCACTGTAAGATGGTTACAGAAATGTTTATGGTTGGGTTTCAGTCATACAATGTTTATAGAGAAAGACAACAAGGGGGCTCATTTTTTGAAGTGGTGGATTATACACCATAGGCTCCAGAATAATCAATAACTACCCTCATGGAATGGTCTTCTGGGACATATTACACTCAGTAATATGTATAAACCTAAATGAAAGCCTATGAGAACTATGAATATAGATTAGACTTTGGGTTCAAGGATAGGATAAAAACAATTGATTCTGCCCAGAAAACCTTGCTGCTTTCAATGAAAAACCCAGTTCTAACTTGCTTTGTAGTCTGTTTCAATTTCTACTCTATGGAACTTAGGGAGTCCAGTCAAATGTGGCTATTTCCTCCTGAATGAGGACATACTAAAATGAAGTGTGTGTAAAATATCTACCTACACAGTCCATCCCATAAAAATAACACTTACTCAATACTTCTTTTTTTGGTGGTTGAGGGGTACAGATTTTTGTTTTTTCATAGTCCCACCTTTGACTTGAGAAGTTCCATACTCAAACTATTTCACCCAATTATTTCACTGAAGCGGTATCTCAGTCCTTAAATAGGTAAGTATACTTAAAAGATATTTATCTAAAGACCTAATGCAGAATAAGACAGATGAAAGAAAAATAAATAAATGGAACCTGAAGTAGGAGTATAAAAGTTTTCGTTAGTTTGTAGTGTCTTTGATGTTTTCAGATATTCAGCAAAAAAAGCACAAGTTTTGTCAAAGTTAATCACCGTTGTCATTCCTCCACAGTCCTTTATCACACCTTCTACCTCTAGTTGGCATGGCCCATATCAGTTCTTAGTAAATAAAAGGTGCTAGAAAAACTAGACACATTATTCAAAAAGGCATTGCCAAATAGCTGGAAAATCAGGATTCACTTCAGTTCACAGATATAAAGGAAAAGCTTCAGAAAAGTTTTTATGCAGAATAGAATCTGTTCTCACAGAAAGGCATGGTACTGAAACACATTTCATTCATAATCTAACAAATAAGTACAAACCAGATTAATTGAACAACTGTGGGCAAATATTTGGCATAAGCAATGTAAGCAGACAATCATTTAGATGTTTTTCTTTTCTTTGGGGGTCACATAAGTTTGTGTTCAGGATTTACTACTGAATCTATGTTCTGGAATCACTCCTGGAGGTGCTTGAGGGGGATTCTGTGTGAAGATCAAACCAGTGTTAGCCATCATGCAAGGACTTAACCTACATGATATCTCTCTGGTATCCATCTAGACACTTTTAGTGTGTCTTACTGAAGTTTTCACTTAGAAATTTTAGATTGAATTTGTATTAGCAGTTTAGGATGCAAGAGCTGCCATTTACTCTTGGAGTCATTCTCTACTAGCCGCAACTGTTCAGCCAGGGGTCTGGGATATTCAGTAATGCATATCCTTTATCCTCTATTTTTGGTTGATGCTGCATACATAAAACCAACCAGAACAAAGTGGTGTCTGCCAGAGAAAGAATACTATACCCACCAGATTATAAATAGCAAACCAGATTGGTTTACTTTTTATTTTGTTATTGTTGGCAGATGAATTGCGGCCACCAATTCTAAGGGCTTAGTCCTGGCTCTGCATTCAGGGATGACTCCAAGTGGGTATCAGGAATCATATGTGGTACCGGGGCTTAGGCTTGGTCAGATGCCTGCAAGACAAGTGCTGCCCGTCTGGCCCTGGCTTATTATAATTTAAATGACAGTTATTAGCTTTGGTGACATATCCTTCAGTGCTCAGGGCTTACTACTGGTTCTGCTGAAGACAAAACCTGGGTTGGCTT
This sequence comes from Sorex palustris, assembly GCA_028565675.1. Lineage (NCBI taxonomy): Eukaryota > Metazoa > Chordata > Mammalia > Eulipotyphla > Soricidae > Sorex > Sorex palustris. Next base: position 8,475 of record JAOXYA010069738.1, read on the forward strand.
CATGCAATTCATGCAAGACAAGTATTTTATATACTGTATTTATAATCTCTCTAGCTCCAATTTTATTTCATTTTATTTTTTAATCCACAGTATTCTTTTTAAATTTTTGAGGGAAAGTGAAAAGGATTATTCTATTAACTTTTTATTTCTTGTCAGAGTTGTCTCTTAGGCTAACAATTTTTGCAAACTCTAGCTAAGTTACTTTTGGAATTTTAGGGTTTTTCCATCTAAACCTGTAGTGATATGTAAGTCTGTTTAGGGTTCCTTTAGGCAGTTGGTGGGTCTTATAATCTAGATGTTATGAAAGAAGGTTTATCAAAGAAACTGAGGCTTAGTTTTCCAAACTTATTTGGCCTATCAAAGGCCTACTGTCCATATTTCAGGAACAATTACTTGGTGCCTACCTAAAAATCTATCTTCTTTAAATTAAACATACAGAAAATGTCAATTGTACCCCAGGATACTACCATTTTCTTAGATTATTTCACTGTCCCCTCATGATAGCACTGCCCACTTTGGGAATAACTAAACTAAGTTGACATGACAAATATCTATATGCTTATGAAATAGTGTTTTATTCACCATTAAGATTCACCTATAACACCTGTATTTGGGGGTTAATTCCTCAATTCTTGATGATCCAAAAAAAAAGTCTTAGTGTTTTTGGTTCTGCAGAATGTTTATTCTACTCTTTTTATATTGGATCCCTATAAAAACTATCTTCAGGCTAGAGCAATAACACAGTGGGTAGGGCTCTTGTCTTGCAAGCACCACACTTGGGTTACATTCAAAGCATCCAAAATGGCCCACTGAACATTATCAGAAGTAATTCCTGGGTGCGGGGCCAGGAGCGATCCCTGAGCATTACCGGCTGTGACCCAATAACTGAAAATAGAAAAATAAAAGAAATGCATCCAACAGTTTCCTTATTAAGGTGAATTTTAATTCCTGAAGCAGTATCGTCTCTGACATTCTACTGATGACCTTGATAATATAACCAGTTCCAAATTATGTGCAAGAGAGACAAAAATTTCATTCTGGGATTTATGCAAATATATTGCCAAGAAATATAAAAACGGGACGGCTTCTTATAGTTTCATTATTTTTATTTTATATAAATAAAATGTTTCCTATGTACTCAATAACATGCAATCATCAGGTTGCAATACAACACAGTTAAAGAGGGAAAAAGTAAGTTTTGAAATCTTAACAAACTCCATGATATTTAAAACAAAACATAGAAAGTATATTCCTCATCAAACTGTAGTATATACTCAATAGAATACAATACAGCTCTGATAAAGGAAAATCATATAATTTGCTTTGACATGGATGGAACTAGAGGATATCATATAAAGTAAGGGGACTCAGAAGTAAAGGGATAGACACAGAATATGTCTCTCTCATATATTGGACCCAAAGATACAATCCAAGTGAGCAATAAGGAACCAAAGGCAATATCACAACAGAGGAATGATCTATATAACTGAGTTGAATAGTGAGGTTTGAAAGGAATGCTTCTCTAAGACTGACTTGACTAAAGTATATTACAGACAAAATCCCAAGGAAAGCTTACTGGTCTACCAGAAAATCCTTGCTCAAATAATTAATTAAAAACAAACAATATTATTTGCCCCATTGTATTTAGCATATTGAATACACCTTGGATAGCGAGCCAGGCTCTGCCATGTGGGTGGGATACTCTCAGTAGCTTGCCATGCTCTCCAAGAGGAATAGAGGCTTTTGGGGCAGCCTCTAATCACCCTTGTAGGTGTTCCCATGGTTCAAACCCAGTAAATACAATGGGTCTCACTCCCCTGACCCTGAAGGAGCCACCAATACAGCAGCATTGAGAAGGATATGGAAGGAGAGGCTAATAAAATCTCAAGGCCGAATTAGGCTGAAAAAAACAAAGAAAGACAAAAATGAGTATCTGCTCTTTCAATACAAAAACATTGGCACCAGATGCATCCATCAAGGACCTGATGGTACAAGTGTGAAAAATCAAGTACAACATCATTGGTCTGAGAAAAGACGAGAAGGCATCAATCACATCATGCCGTTTTCGACACTGTAGAAGAATTGTTCCTCGGGACATGCGACAAAAGAGGCATCGGTGGTCTCAGCGACCTTGTCAACATGAAGTTGGCCATAAACACTGATTCATTCGAATGCCTAACAACCCGAATCCGAGGATTACACTTGAAGATATGTGGCTCACTGCTGGCAGTTTCTATCTTCATTGTCAACACACCAACATCCAATTATGATGAAGGAGAAATTGAGAAGTTCTACATGGAACTGGAAAAGTTCTATAAAGAAGACCACACCTACTACAAGATCATTGTTGGTTATTTTAATGCCGAGATAGGACCGAGAAGATCAGCTGAAGAATTCCATATCGGGATCCATGGTCTAGAATGGAACGAACAGGGTGAGAAACTGTCTTAGTTCATCATGTTGACCAAGACAATCCATGGTAACTCAGTTCCAGAAGGCTGAATCTAAATGTTAGACTTGGGAGTCTCCCGGTGAACAGTTCCACAACAAAATTGACCACATCATTTTCAATCAACAGTTTTGCCTGACTGATGTTGCTGCTGTCCCAAAATTCCAAATGAGATTGGACTACTGTCTCCTTCATGCAAAATTCTACTTCACGGAGCAGGGAGAAAGGGCAGCAAAGTTTAAGAAGAGAACTCCTAGAATGACCACAAACTGGGAGCTCTTTGGCACTATTGTGGCAACATGAGAAGATGCCATTGTTGACAACATTGATGAGGAATATGATCGACTGGTTCAGCACCTCCACGATTGTGCAAGGAATGCCAAGAGAGAGATAGCCACAAAAAAAGCCGATCTTCAAAAACTCTTGAGCTTATTCACCAACATGGCTTGGTGCAAGCCTCAGGCAACTGCAAACGAACATCAGAGCTTGCAAAGCACTGCAGAGAAGCGATAAAGGAAGACCTCAAAGAGAGAAGAGCACAGTGTTGGCAGATGCGGCAGAAGCTAGGAAAAGCATTCGTAATGCTCACCTGTACTTTGCAAACTACAAGACCAAGATGACTGCCCTCCAACATCCTGATGGATCTATCACATCTTCCAGAAGGGCAATGAAGAAGATTATCCATGACTTCTACTTGGATCTCTT
>JAOXYA010069747.1:0-10088 GCA_028565675.1 Sorex palustris
CTAGGACGAACGAGATGTTACTGGGGCCTGCTGGAGGCAATTGATGAATAACAGGATGGTCGTGATCGTGATTGAATGCTACTTACACTTGCTTCATTCCAGAAAATTTAGTTTGTAAATTTTTATGTAGAGTCCTCTCTTTCCTATTAAATGTTTTTAAACTCTTTTAATATTATTTTATCATCATTTTCCTATTAAATGTTTTTAAACTCTTTTAATTTTATTTTATTATCATTGAGCCATCATGCCTTACAACAATGTTACTGCTTTTGACATACAAACCTACTTCACTATCATCGCCATTGCAGCTCTGTCTCATATAGTAACCACAGATCTTTTTTGAAAAAATAAAATTCTATGGTAACTTTGTGTATTACAAATTTATTTTATTACCTTAGCTTCTGCTAAAATTTATACGTTGAAGATTAGATCTCCAAAAGGACTTTATTTGGGTATCAGGTCTCCCCATTAAATGACGATGCAGAGACATAGTACAGTGGGTAGGGCACTTGCCTTGCACACAGCTGACCTTACTTCGATCCCTGCCAGGAGTAATTCCTGAGAGCAGAACAGGAGAAGAACCTGAGCATCACCAGCTGTGACCAAAAGATCCAAGAAGAAAAAATTAAATGAGGGCATAAAATGGATCCCTAATCTGATAGGACTGGTAACCTTATAAGGAAAGGAAGACATGAGTTCTTTCTTTCTCAAACACAGATAAAAAGTTATGGGAGGTGTAAAGAACAGGCCTGTGCAAGGTTATGTGTTTGCGGGCTCTCCAGGTGGCTCTCTCTCACTGCCCGCATTCGGTGCTTTTTAGCCACTGTGTATGTACAGGATTGGGGGTGGCTGTAGGCTACGGGCAGGAGAAGGAAGAATGAGGACCAGGGTGGTTGCTGATGAGTTACCGTTTATTCAATCTCTCATCTCTCCCATCTCATACACTCTTCCTTCCTTGCCCCTCATTCCTCAGTTCCTGCTCATCTCTCCGCACCTCCTTTTATAGCCCCAGCTCTCCCTCTGCTTTCTCAATTCTGACCCCTCTGCTTCTCTCTTCACCCCTACTTATCTCTCTCCACCTTGTACTCTGGCCCCATGCTCCACCCAGTCTGGAAGCAAAAACAACATAAGGAAGCCCTTCCTGACTGCCCATGGGCAAAATAGTCTTAAGGTGTTTTTCTCCTTTAGTTATTTTTGTATGGACACAGTAAGAGATACATTGAAACTTGCAGGCAGCTCTCCTGAGAACATCTTGCCACAGACTCAGACAACAGAGCTCAGACCAGATTAGTCATTCGTAACCCTAGCAAAGTCCAAATCTTGTTATTACTTTTTGGATCATGACAGCATCTGTTCATGACCAAGCTATTAACTTATGATTAAGCATTAGGCACTTTGGGCAGGCCCATTTCGATGCCAGGGTAGCGATAGCTCACTGCTTGCCATGGGTCCTTCCAGTCCCTCATGGGGACCCTGCTTTTAGGGGTGCTAAGAAGAGAGGGAAGCTGAGGCTTAGGTTGAGAATACAGATGCCCAGGAGGAAAATATCATTTAGAGTCAAATGACTCCCACATAATGAAAACATAGCATTTACTACTGTCTTCCTGTGCTCATACAAAAAGGACATTGCTCTGAATAAACTATGCAAAGGACTTATGAGAAGAGAAAAACAATATTTACAAGTCAACAGAGCACAAAAAAAGAAGTTACAAATAAACACAGAAGAAAGGAAACACTGTGAAGGAGCAACCTAATAAAAAACTACCTGAGGCTATGCAGGAAGGACAAAACAATATTATGCTACAGGGATATTGCCAGGAAGGTGTCAGCTGCAAACCAAGGAAAGAGTCTCATGAGGTCCAAACTCAACTGGCTTCCTAGTTTTGAATCTCCAGTTTCCCAAACTGTTTATATTACCAATAGTGTGTGGTAAAATGAAGTGTCTATAAAATATTTGTTGAATGAAAGAATAAATGCATGGTTAAGTATGCAATATGGCCGTAGATGTCTTAAGTTCACATCTCAATTATTAGAAATACATATAGTAAAATATCTCTATGGATACTTAATATAGAAACCAACACCTAAATGTCTAATAAATAGTATTTTATGCTCTTCTGTAAATTGAAGACATTTGTTTTATGAAAGGATATACCCACTTCTGTAGAATTAAATTAAAATATATTTATCTTCTATTAAATTTACAATTAAGACAAATATGATCTAATAAAATAATAGACTCAGCCTTCACACCCTTTGGTCTCCAACTTCAGAGTCTTAGTGCATCATTGTTAAAGTACTGAAGCAGGTAGAAAACTGACCAATGAAGACTAAACTGTGTTTTGTCTATGGAAATATATGCAGGTAATTGAACAACAAAATGAAAAGATAACTATTTCATACCCTAGTCTTTACACCTAAATCAATGTCAGTGTCTTTCCCTTGCAGTCCATAATGGAAAACTAGATTATTAGGCTACATTTAATTGTAGCTAAGAAAAAATGTGTCACAGTCCATGGACAGTAATTGAACAGCCAATGTATCTGCTACATTCGGTCTGTTTGAAGTATTTAAACCTACTGTGTTATCAGGTCTGGAGTGCTAGCACAGCATTAGGGCTGTTGCCTTGCACTCTGCCAACTTGGGTTCGATTCCTCTGTCCCTTTCGGAGAGCCTGGCAAGCTACCGAGAGTATCCTGCCTGCATGGTGGATGTTGGCAACCCCCTTGGCACATTTGACATGCCAAAGACTGTAACAACAAGTTTCACAATGGAAATGTTACAAATCCATGAACAACTGGAGGACAGTGCTACAGTGCTACTGTGACATCAAAGACTGCTTCAATCAAGTTTGGCTTAAGAAAATATTTAGGGATTTTACTCAGGAAATTAGATATGAAGCATCTGTCAAGAACTCTACTGAGAAGATGAGAAAAACAATGGCATGAGGAAAGCAACAAGTTCTCTTAATCACTGCAAGGATATCAAATTCTTTAGTACTAAAGCAGTTGAATGCCTGGAAGAATTTTGGAAAAATGTTGCAAAATCTTCGGTGTGCTGACTACCAAAGTCTTGCGTTTTGCAAGGAGGTTACATATCAAATAAGAATTTTGTCACTCTTACTCTTCTTGCCTCACTATTGCCTCATATCATGGCAGTTTTTCTCACTGGAGACTAAAGTTTGCTGGCAATAAATTCCAAGAGATGTATACTTTGCACTATCTTATCACTCCCAGAAATACACATACATATAGAAGCAAGTAGAGGACACTCTTAGTTTTTAGGGTATAAATGCTGGCATGTTTGCATGTGTGTGTGTGTGATTATACTAGAATTTCTTATACTTCACTTTGGCTTTGGTGTTCAAGAAATTCAGAAATATCTTGCCTTTGTCTTTTTGTCATCTTATTTCTCACTTTGTATGAATATTAGTAGATTCATTGTACTTTAACGAGTAGAACATTTTGTATTCTTTTATATTTAATAGACTATTGTTCTTTTATATCTAAAAAACATGATTGCAATATTGTATCCTTTGTAAATATATAAAATGCTCATCTGTAGAATGCAAAATTTTGATTTCAGGTAGCTTCAAGATTGGTATACACTACAAACTAGAGTATTTACTACAGAATATTATTGTCATTTCAAGGTAAGTCCTAATGCCTATTTTTGTGAAGTAAATGAAATAAAAGCATAAATGGAAAATTAAATGCCTAATAAAATATTTATGTCATTTGAATAGTGTTTATACTATACTTACTCTGAAGCTGTATTTGGCTTTGGTTGATAATTATAACATGTGAGCAAGCTATACTAGGATATGACCATGAAAATAATGATCTTTCCATTTTTTAAATGTTGTTATTTTATATTTGAAACTTTTTGAACAATTAAAACAATGTTAAGTTTGTGAAAAAATTAGAAATGGTAATTTCTTGTCCATAGTAAGTTAATTTTTATTTCTTTGGGAGCCACACCTAGCAGTGCTCAGGGCTTACTTCTGACTCTCTGCTCAGGGATCACTCCAGGTAGGCTCAGGGGAACCATATGGGATGCTTGAGATCCAATCCAGATCAGTTGTATGCAGTGGAAATACCTTACCCTCTCTACTATCACTCTGGTTCCCATGTACAGTAACCTAAAACAAAATTACAATACATTTACTTGTCAAAAATTCACAGAATGAAGACTTAAAAAAAAACTTCAATGTGCTACAAATCATAATAAAAATTGAATTGGAGTATTTTCATTGTTTCATTCTAATGTCTTTGGCTAACCTTTCAAACTACAATAGCAGTATAACAAAGCACATGTCAACCTGCCCAGGTATCATTGGCTTACAGAACTGATTGGTGGAAAGTAACAAAGCATTTCATTAGTTGGGTTTTTAAGAGGTAGTTTGGGGAGCTCAGAGAGCTATAGGGGCTTGTTAAGATCCATATATACTCTGGGTTGATTGAAGGCTGTGTGGATGTGCAGCAAAGACTCACAGGGAGCCGTCCACTTACCCAGCGTCACTGTCAACCTCTATCTGTGTGTGTGAGATGTATGAGATGGATGAAAATTAAAAGCTGGAATAGACTTAAAACCTAACAGAAGCTTGTATTTCCTTTCCAGCTAACACATAGATTCAATTTTATAAACTGGAAAATGCACTAGCCCATTGTGTTTAACAACTCTCCCCCAATTTTTGATTAATCAAAAGTTTTGATGACCTATAGAAAAATTGACACACATATAGGCATATGTAAGGGGTAAAATTGCCTTTCCCTATATTTATATGCAGTCAAATAGAACTTTATGTTTTAAAAATTTCTCTTAGGGACTGGAACAATAGTAGAGTGGGCAAGGCACTTGCCTTGTATGTGACAAATTCAGGTTTGATTCCCAGGTATGCCATATCGTCCCCTGAGCCCAGCCAGGAGTGATTCTGGAGTGCAGATCCAGGTGTAATCTCTGGTATCCACCAGGTGTGTCCAAAAGAAATTCTTATAAAATAGTATCCATAAATTAAGTTACTTAATATGTAGTTATATAAAATTACATTATACAATATACATAAATTTATACACCATATAATTTAATATATTAATTAATGTTTATAGTCATATAAATCTATATCCTGAAAGCAACAAAATAAAGGTAAAAAATTAAAGACATCCTAAACAAATGAAGAAAAAGTCCTCATTTTAGATGGGAATATTTGGTATGATTGTCAGCAACACAAAGAGACTGTTACAGCAACAAAACTATTGAACAGTCACTGCAAACAATTAAGGAAATATCTAAGAAAAGGTACATATACAATGTCACTCATTTTGAAATCCCAATATATATTTCTTGTTGTGAATTTATTCAGACAATAGGATAAGGTCATGTTCTGAAATTTTGAGAGAAAATCTATGAAGTTTCAATGAAAGACTGAGGGCAACTTGGAATGTATCAAAAAGTAAAATTTATCAAAATTTCCAGTCCCTTTGCATAAAAATGTTGGAACACTACAATAGAAGGGCAAATGTTAGGTAGAAGTTATTGGACTTAAGCTAAGGAATAATGAAAGAGGATTTGGGGTTGGGAAAATTAACACAGTCAAATGAATTTATAAAGTCAGGTAAAAATTTAAAGAAATAGTAAATATAAATATCACATCTTAAAAAATAATACAGAAAAAAGTGAAAGAAAATATTCCTAAAGAAATAGCACAAAATTACTTTAAGACTATGAGGTGAAAAATTATTTGAAAGGTAAGAATGTTTCTGTTTACATTAAAAGTCTGTTGTCGGCTATAAATAGATACCCTCTAGGAAGTTCCAAATATAAGCTATAACAAGCAGTAAAAATAAAACCTAAAAATAAAATCTTACTAGTGAAACTAGGAAGAAAATGTTATCTTGAAATCTATAAAATGATAAAGCTAGAGAAAACAGGAGAGCTAAAACCAGACATAGAAACAACTAAAATTAATGTCTTCATTAAAAGCAGCTTTCTATAAAGACAATAATTTCATGAATCATGTAGATATAAAACTCAGGCAAAAGGAATGTATACACTACCTATCTTTAAAAACAAAACAGATATTAGAGAGACCAAGATTCAGAGGTCAAAATTATTTGTTCTCTTAGAAGCTAAAAGTTTTTGAACCTTGCTAATCATATTTTGAAGACTAGGCTTTAAATAATGATCAGTTTAATTTTAATTTTACCTACCACTCAATGAAATTTTTTTATATTGTGCTGTCCAGATGTATGTATCTTTTTCATAATATTGTATTTTTATATTGATATTTATGGTTAAAAAATCATACAGGTCAATAGAGTTGGTAATTTGGAATCCACCAAGAAGAAAAATGAATTTAATTAGTTGTCATTCATGAAGGAGAGTTAGGACTGATGTTGTTTATACAGTATTTTCTCATCTATGCCTTTTTCATTCACTTGTTGATTAATTCAATAAGTAATTATTGTTTTGGTTGTTATGTGTATTTATTATTCCAAACACTGTGGATAGAAATAAAAACAGACATACATTATATTTAGTACTTTGTGTTCATTATCATGGGGATGAAAATTTTATAATATGCTTTAAGATGTTCAATCATCTATTACCTTTTTTATAGATTTATCACCTGTACATAGATGTGAACCTGAAGCTGAATAGGAAAGAATTGTGAATCTATAAATATGTTTTCTCCTTATCAAAGTATATCAACTAATTTATGCTAGAACCTGCGAATTGTAGGATTAACACTAATGTATTGTACATCTGTTCTGGAAAGTAAAGTCCATGCTCAAAATTTAGTGTTATTGTGTCTCTGAGTGATTTTTTTTTTAGTGTGTAGGGAGGGAGGAAGGGAGGAGAAGAGAGTAGGAGGAAGGAAAGAAGGAGGGAAAGAGGGAGAGACGAAAGGAGAAAGGGAGGGAAGAGTGGGAAACTAATTCTTTTGAATACGATTTTTCTCATTTTAAGTCCAGGGAAAATTTATTTAAAAATATTTTGCAACTCAGCATAGAATATAATTTTATTAACTTCTATACAGAAGCTCATGTTCTAGAATCTAAAGTATCTGAATACATCAAACAACAATCATAATGCTAAAAGATATTTTATAACATATATTAAAATGGCCCTGAAGGAGGAATTACTCATCCAAGTGTACAAAATAACTTAATGGCAAAGTTGTAGCCTAAAAAAAGATTTGGCAAGTTGACACATGTAATCGAAAATAAACTTCCAACTATCAATTCATGCTAGATGTGAACATTCTTCTAACAAAAATAACCATTCATCTGTTGAGAGAATGAAAGACAGTAGATTGATATAAATATTTCTCTGTCATTGTATATTACATCCAGTCATATTTGGCAAATTTCAAGATAACTTCGCTCAACTCTTTTATATACTTAGCACTAAAACAAAACAAAACAAAACAAAACCCCAAAAAGCAAAAAACCCTGAAAGAAGGAAAAAAGCAAAAACTAGGGCCAAATCCAGCAGTGTGAATGGCTATTCCCAGCATGGTGCTTCAGTGTTGGTCCTAGTGATGCTCAGGGATTCACATGTGCTAGCTCGCACTTAGTGTGAACCTCATTCACTTAATATTTTGTGAGTAGTTTTCCTCATCAACCATGTATTTCAAAAATACTTCCATCCCCAGGGCTCATTTTAGAAATATGTATTTGCTGTTAGTATGAACAGTTTTAGTTCTTTTGATATCTAAATGGCCATGGTGTCATGAAAATATTTCAAATTTTTCAAAGGAAAATATTTGAGAGTACTCCTTCTTGAACCCTTAGGCTTCTGTGAGAATTTTCATGAAAAAAAGTAAATAAAATGAAAAAGCCTTGTTACTTTGATGTCAAGAAAATTGAATTCATTATATTACCAGGTAAATATATATAACCAGGTGGATAGCAATCTACAAATAAACTTTAGTTTCTTGTGTTTATATTTTTGTTACATATGTTTTCTTCATTCTACTTTAATGGAGCGATAGCACAGTGGTAGGGTGTTTGCCTTGCACGTGGCCAAGTTGGCCGACCCAAGTTCGATTCCTCCGCCCCTCTCGGAGAGCCGGGCAAGCTACCAAGAGTATCTCGCCCACACAGCAAAGCTTGGCAAGCTATCCGTGACGTATTCCATATGCCAAAGACAGTAACAACAAGTCTCACAATGGAGACCTTACTGGTCCCGCTTGAGCAAATTGATGAACAAGGGGAGGACAGCGCAGTATTACAGTGTATATTACAACCAATATACTGCAATTTCTCTTAGTTATAATTTATCTTCAATACATATACCTAATAGTTTTAACAATTTTATCCTTTGAAAAATATATTCCAGTTAATTCATAGAATATTCCTCAATTTAGAGTTGCTCAATTTTTTTTCTCATGATTACATTTAGGTTATTCTTTGTTTTGTTTTGATGCCACATCAAGCTGTGTTCAGGGCTTACTCCAGGCTCTGTGCTCAGGGATCACTCAGAGGACCATAAAGGGTAATGGGGCTTGAACTCAGGTCAGTTAAGTCTAAGACAAGCACTATACTATGTCTGTACTATCACTGTACTATCTCTCTGCCCATAACATTAGACTATTCTTTTCACTAAAGTGTTTATATGGTTTTCTATTTTCATCCTCTCAGGGAATGCAAAACTTTGCTTTGTTTCATTATTGGTAATGACTTTGATCTTTTGTTCAAGATTGTGGATACTAAAACTTTCACTCTGAAACATTTTTGTAATTAAATTATTTTGAATTTTTTAAAAGTATTTCTGTTATCATCTAGTACTATTGCTTTAAGATTCTCTATGTAATTTGTTCATATTATCATTATTATTGTTATTGCTTTTTAAAGGTTTTTTTCTCATCCCACCATTCTTTCTACTTCTTAACTGGCATTTTACTGCAAAGAAAAGTTTCTCTTGGGTCAGTGATAGTACAACAGGGAGGACGCTTGCCTTGCATACAGCCAATCCAGGTTCAATCCCTAGCATCTCATCTGGTCCCCTGTGCGCCTCCTACAAAAATTCCTTAGTGCAGGGCCAGGAGTAATTCCTGAGCATTGTCAGGTGTGGCCCAAACAAAACAACGCAAAAGAATAAAATATTCTTTTCCTTTCATTAGTCATATATAATGTATTACATCACTAAGATTCCTGCATTCTTACTTTATTATTATAGCAGAATATAATTCATCTCTATAATTATTTGGAGAAATTTTTCAGACTTGTATAAGAGAGATCCCTCCCCATTGTTGTTTGTATTCTTTGACAAGTTTCTATCATTATTTTTTTCTGGCATTAAAACATGTTCCAGGGTCATCTCTTCCTTTCTGAGCTCAGGATTCATTTACTCAAGGAATCTTGCTCCTTCAAGTGGAACACATTATTTCAAAATCAAGACCTGGTTAGTGGGTTTGTTCACAATTAGTTGAATGTTACAACTCCTAGACTCTCAATTTAAAAAACTACTTAGCACACACACACACACACACACACACACACACACACATGCATGCACTTCAAATGGATTGAAACAATGAGTTTACACTAACATTTCTATTTCTCTTGCAGCACAATAGAATTCATTTGTTTAAAATATTTTTATTATCCTTTCACAGTTGTATCTCACACAGTAGAAAACTGGTTTCTGTTATCTTGAAATATTTACATGTTCTTATATGCAATAGGTATTTGTAGTTACTGACTTTCCCTCATGGTTCTATCTATCTATCTATCTATCTATCTATCTATCTATCTATCTATCACTTTTAGCTCCTCAAGACTTGGACAAATAACTCAGGGTTACTTCCTATACCATTATGTAAATGCACCAAATTGTTTATTCTGCTCTTCAGTTTTAATCTCCACTTTAGAATTCTATCTTAGTTTCCCCAAGGGGGACCATTCTTACAGCACCAGCTGAATGTGCAGTTAGGTAACTAAGCAAAAGAACACAGGGTTTTTAAGGAACACTTTGAATTATCATAGTCCTCCTGGCCCTTTAGTCCCAGTAAAGAGAGCCTCTAATCTCTATGTTATTACCTTTATTACTTACCTATTTTTTTTTCTGGGGTAAAACTTTCC